>CAIGQQ010004897.1:2310505-2343954 GCA_903798035.1 Danio albolineatus
TGTGTGTGTGTGTGTGTGTGTGTGTGTGTGTGTGTGTGTGTGTGTGTTTTCTTTAATGTGAAATGCACTTGGAATGAACTGGCTCTCTTCACTTTGGCCACATGCACTCTGCTCTACCAAACATTAAAACTATTGGTATACATGTTTACATTTGTGGATGTGAGTAATTCAACTGAATGGCCTTTTCTATAACTTATCACACTTTACACCTTGTACAAGTTTTATCTATATAGGTTTTTATTTATTTATTTATTTATTTATTTATTTATTTATTTATTTATTTATTTATTTATTTATTTATTTATTTATTTATTTATTTATTTATTTATTTATTTATTTATTATTAACATCATTATTATTATTATTATTATTGAATGCCGCAAAAATGAAACCAATAAACAGGCTATTAAGATCTTTACAATAACTGTATTTTAGAATTACTATATTAATGTGCAAATGCAATGTCAGCAGCAGCAATAAGATCAGTAAAATGTTATTATTAGTGTTAGAAGTATCAATAGTTTTATAATTAATAATAATAATAATAATAATAATAATAATAATTATTATTATTATTATTATTATTATTATTATTATTACTAGTATTATTATTATTAAATATTCGCTGATGTATGTTAATTAAATTACTTGAGAAAGGCCTTCTGATTCTATAGAGGTTATTTTATAGATAATGAGGTAGAAGTGGGAGGATCTTGCCAACTGTTGTCAACCCTTCCATTTTCTGCAGGTTAAATGAACCATGTATGCTGATTTTATTTATTTATTTATTTATTTATTTTTTACTTACGGAAGCCTATACATACTATATAGGCGTCAGAGGACAATTTAACTTCTTGAATCAATGCTAAATCACCTTTAAATCTTCATGTTAAACCTAGGAACATTATTATTTAATATTTGAGTCTTGCAAATGCTGTCATGAAATGTACTTCTGTAGTCCCCCTATGACACACTTATTTCCTCTGAACAGCTGTTCATATTCCTGGACACATGCATTGGCTCACAACCAAATGCCCTAACTGGGATTTGCTATTCAAAAGAGCATAAAGACTGGAACACACTAAGCCAACGGTCCAGCTAGTTGGTTTGGTGTGTTCCAAATGTCGCTTCTTGTCAGATTACCGTCGGAGCTTGTTGGCTTGTTCAACATGTAGAATTGGCGTTGGGCGTCAGTTGAAGAGAGCGCTCCGATTTGGTTATTCAGCAACGAATCAGAGCACAAGAATTAAAAAAACTGAAGTCATGTAGCACATGACACTAGTCAAGAAGGAACACAAAGAGGCTGGATGTAATTTCAGTATGGATTATTAGATTATCAGACATATTTGCATGAGCGAAGATCCCTCTGTGGTGAGTTACAAGTACTGTGAAAATGGTGATAAATGCTGCTTTGTTTACTCTTTTCACATCGGAAGTTCCTTTTGTGGAATTAGGAAACAGATGCACCAGGGGGGCAGTAAGACATGTCCTCTCATGCAGGCACAGAACATGTGCCCTCGAATCAGTTGGCTACTATCTGTTTGGTGCGTTCACAAACAATTTTGGTCCAGACAGGACTAGATGCAAACCAGATCACACATTTGTTTTTATCAGCACTGGTTGTTTGTCATCTGCTTAGTATGTTTCAGCCTTAAAATTGATTGTGCCTTCTACCATGGGTCAGGTATCAGAACTTCCTCTGAGCATTTTGAAGGTTTGAATAGTATTTGTTGATTCAAAGTTATAGAATTATATATGATTTATTTTCTTGGTTCAAAACCTGACTTCTCTTTTGTTAATATGGATTATTTGAACATGACATTGTGTGCCTGCTGGGTATAAGACGTTAATATTAGGTTAGATTTAGGTCGTGATCCAATGTCAATGTCTAGCCAGCGTCTAAGGACACAGTTATTTAGACGTCCAATAATGATATTTGGTTGATTTTAGGTTGTGTTGGAAAGTGACCAAAATCCATTCGTCGAGCCAACATCTTAAACCAACGTCATAATGAAGTCAAATACTGACATTTATTCATCAGATATGGCAACCAAGATCCAACATATGATAGATGTCATAATGGTAACGTCCACACAACGTCAAGCTGTAGCCTCATTAGATGTTGATAGTTTGTTGTTTTTATGTTGGATGTTGAACATTGACGTCAGCCTGACGCTGGGTTCTGATGTCAACTCGCTGTTCATTTCCAAACAAAGTGCAACGTCCCACAACGTTGGGCTGCAATATCAATGTGACGTCATGTTGATGTTCTGTGCCTGCTTAGTATTTGAACACTGCCATTCAACCAGTGTGCACCAAACAAGCGAACTGACTCTTCGAGTTGAGTCTTGATTCGCTGTATGTGAGTATCAGTTACAATATTTTAACCTGGATCAAGTTTGCTATTTTCTCAGTAGCTAATGATGTAGATGTGGGAGGATCTTGCCAACTGTTGTTAACCCTTTCATCTTCTGCAAGCTGAAAGAACCCTGTAAGCTGACGATGACGAGCTCTGGGTTTATTAGGCTGCAGAAAAGGGGTCAGTGCACACATTCGTGAGGAGATTCCACACAATCCAGCACAGAGCCTTCAGCCATGCCACCTCACATTCCCATCTTCCCTCATCTCAGAGAGAGGGAAGTGGAGAAGGAGCCTTTAGCGCAGCGGCACGTGAACAAGCGCTACATCCACAGTGTGTGCGGGAAAAACCCACTGCCTGTTTACAATTACATACACAAACACTTCTGTGCTCCTACAAATATATTAGCACGTTTTGAAGGCTTCCAAGCTGTGAGACGCATTTACTGCCGTCCATCATGTTGTCAAGCTGCATATGTTTGATTAAAAGCGATATATTGCGATGTATCAGTTATTGTAGAATTATATTTAATGCCAACATGTGTGGGGTGTGAAACGGCTTGTTAGCACATCAAATGTACCAGCCATTAAAGACAGCTTGCATGCTAGTTTGTCATGTTTTAATTACTCCAGTGTTTTATGTACGGTAGCACTCTATGTAAGTCAACCAATCATAAGCTAAACAGTTTTTTGCCTCATTACATATTCATTAGAGTTTAACAGTTCAACTTCAATGTACTGCCTTTAAGCATGTAATGAAACACAAAATATTAATAACAGATTGTTTATGAAATATTGTTAATGTAGTAAATATTTGATAGCATTGAGTTGACTTCATAGGAGGCCTGATTTGTGTGAAAAGTTGTACGCTTTTGATTGGCAGATCTGCAAATGTAAGTAGGTTAAAGCCAGTATAGCCTCAGCAAAATTCCAATGGTTCATTTCCTTTATAAGCAGTGACCTGGCTGTTATATGTTTGTAGAGTATAGTACCAAAGCATCATTAATGAACTGTGAATCATCCATTGCCGCTGTGGTGATTCTGTCAGAAGCGCACACACAAAATTAGACTGTTTTTTTTATTATTATTTTTTTCTGAGGCTGACTTTTCTGTTGGTGCTTCAATATTCAATGAACTCCTCTGTTTCAGCATTCAATTAAAATATTAAAATGCTGAAGGTCATTTTCCCACAGTAGTAGCATCTAATTAAAGTCCAGAGGTGGTTGTTAGAATTGCAGTTGCGATCAAAAACTCCCTTGACCTACAAAACATTATTCTGCTGTGAACAAGAATGAATGAAAACAGTTCATCCATGGCATGGCAGTAAATTATAGTAGAAAATGTATTAATATACATTTGAATGATTCTGGAGACCTAAAGTTGATGTAAAAATAATATCTATACTATATCTTGTGTCTGTTATTATTATTTAATAAATAGCTTATTATTTAGCTAAATTTAAATAGAATGTTTTACTCTTTATAATGTCAAATAATTGTTGCTTTTATGTGCTTACAAGCTTCTGCGATGGTTGTTGTTAGAAGGGATACAGCTCCGGCTGCAAGTTAACTATAATTATTCATTTTATTTGTTAAATTACCCATTAATTGTATTTTATTAAGGTCGAAACCATGAACCCAATGCTCACCGTACTGTAAAAATATTATTTATTGTTGTACAATGTCATAAAAATATGCTATATATTAATATGAGCATCTGCAGCAGTATCCCATCTAGAATTTTACTGTGAAATCATGACCCATGCCCCTCTTTATCCAGATTACTGATTTTGGGGGATTTATGTGGTCATTCCTTTACACAAATGCAGCCAAATATTTTAAATTAAATCTGAGATACTCAACAGACCACTCAGGAACATTCAATGATGAGTCCTGAACCAAGCTTCATTGGATTTGGATTTAATGTCTTCCGGGTGATTGTCCTGCTTTTAAGTCTAATGATCTATGTAAGTCGCTTTGGATAAAAGCATCTGCTGAATGAAAAAATGTAAATGTAAATCTTCAAGCTTCTGTCTATGCAGTGAATGCATCAGCTTCTTTGCCAAAATGTTAAACAACACATAATGTCCTTCACACTATAAAGTTACACACAATAAAATTTCTGATTCCGGAAGCAATCCCTAATGCCCCATTCACACGGGGCTTCAGCGTCAACGCTTGACAGAGGGCGTGTCTGAAGTTGGGGCTGACGCGACCGTCATAGCAGCGTCAGCCAATGAAATTAGTCAACAATCGGTTACTGTCGGAGCTGGTGTATTTGCATACAGCGATCTGATTGGCTGACGCTTCCGTTGGCGCTTGAAAAGTTGAGAAAGTCCCAACTCCTGTAGCGAGCAACGCGGCTGAAGCGGCGCCGACGGATCCAGAATGCAGTTCGGCAACGCCTGACGTCACCCATTCAAAGTGAATGGGAAGCGTTGACGCTGACGCCCCGTGTGAATGGGGCGTAAGCGTCCTTACAACAGTACCAGCATATGATTTTCTGCTCAAATTTATATATTTTTTTACTTTATCATTATTTTAACTTCAATAATCAAACAAAAATCCAGTTTGGTCTTATCAACTCATATTGTATTATGTCTCTTATGAGAGCGCTTTAGAATTGGTCTTATCTGTTACTCAACTTTTACTCATACATAAGTAAAACACATACAAATTTATGTGTAAAAGCTCGTGTCATAGTCACAGTCATAGTCGTTGCCATACAAATAATTGACACAAAAAAAGACATCTAAAATAAATATATATTCTGAAGAACTTACGTTTACATTTAGTAATTTAGCAGATGCTTTGTCCATTTTTGTCCATTATTTCTCAATTTTATTTATTTATTTTTACATACATTAATCTGGGGGCTTGAATAATTTTGATAGTGAATCTGCATTGTCCTGTTTGAGCCATTGCGTTTGTATAATTATTAGTGATGAAACTTGGGATTTATTGAAAGTTTGGTTGTGGTTGGTTGTGAATGGAAAAAGTAAATAAGGCTAATGGTTATACTTAAAGTTAATTGATTGAAATTTTATCTTGTCGTTTAGGGTTGTCACTATTAATTATTTGGTAATTAAGTTGTGGTGATTGATTTGCAGATTAGTCACGCATTGTCATCAAGATAGTCCTATTAAACTTTTTTTTGCAAAGCTTACATAATAATACAAATGATTTTCTTCTGTCTTCACTGAGAGAAAACTTGAATGACAGGAAAGACACAGTAAAGCATTTATTGTAATGATTTATTATGGTATCATTTCAATATTAGGGAAGCACGATTCTTGAAAAATATGCTATGTTGTTGTTTTTGTTTTTAAATCATTTATTAATAATAAAATATATATTTCCAGATCTATTTAATTCAAATTCAGACTAAAAAAATCAAATGCAAACATTTAGTCTTTAAAACACCATGAATAAGTGAAAATCTTAGCAGATATTCTGACTCTGATTGGCTGTTGTCATTTTCCTCTCGACTCCTGTAAGTATTTAATTTCAGCTTTGGGTTCACCTTTGGGCTGCTCCAGCAATTAGCAGAACAGCAACTACTGGGGAGACGGGGCACTTTGTGATGGGTCAAATTTAGATTAAAAAAAAAAAAAAGATCACACACATATCACACATACATATATTGCATATACTATTATTGCAATAATGATGATTTGGTGATTATATTGTGCAGCTCTATTCAATATGGCCACGTCTCTTCCTTGACTGTAACGAAACCTGCTCAGTCCCATCACCTCAGCCCTATAACATTTTGCGCATCCGCCAACTTGCCTCAGGAGAGAGGATTTGCATTTTTATTTTCGGTTTTGTTTATTACTGCCTCCTTGTTCCGTTCCCCTCGTTATACATCTGCAACAGCAAGCAGATTAGCTGCAGATGGCAAATATTCTTATTTTCCTTTTAAAGAAAAAATCCAGCCGGTTCGACTGTAAAGTCTGTAATCTTCAAACAGCATAAAGAATGTCCGATGAGTTCTGGAGTCAGAGAAGAGACCTTCCGAGTGAAAATCTCATTGCATTAATGAAGCCCATTTAGAGACAGATACAACTCAAAATATTTCAGGACGTGCAGGGTTTCATACTGAGAGTAACCGTTGCATAAACGTCTTTGAAAAGATCATCTTACATACAGTTGGAGTTAAAATTTAAACTTAATTGCTCTCATGTGATTTTCTTTTTTTTTTCTTTTTCCCAAATGATGTCTAACAGAGCAATGATGTTTTCACAGTATTTCCTATATATTTTTTTCCTTCTGGAGAAAGTTTTTTTTTTTTGGCTTGAATAAAAGCAGTTAAAAAAATCCTTTACACTCAATGTTATTAGCCTCTTTAAGCAATATGCATTTTTTGATTGTCTACAGAACAGACCATTATAAATTTTATGATATAACACTCCCTAACATTCCCTCAACTACACATCCGCCACTGAACTGAACTACAGATCCCATTATTGCCTGCACTCACACACCAGTTACACACAACTGGAGGCTCATTATGAACTGATTACTGATTAAACACAGCACACAGTCTTGTAAAATGTAAATGAGCATTTCTAAGGGTGTCCTTGTCCTGCCTTCAGTGTTTTTTGTAGTGGTGGGCAAAGCGAGGCTTCATCAAACACTGAAACTGTCGAAGTTTCGAAACCCATTTCTACAGTGTCACTTTATGGTCATTTTTATGTATTGCTCTTGAAACGCCTCAGCAAATAAACAGCAAATTGAAGTATTAAAACCCACATTGTAGAGTTGAGGTTTCAAGTGATTTAATGAAGGAGAGGTTCAGACTAGCATGCAGAGATAATGGGTTCGAATCCTGGGTGATGCAGCTATAGATGTTAGTTTTTAAATGCTCTGTTCTTGTAACGTGTTTTGTTTTAACATTGGTCTGACATGCTGATAAACACTTTGTGATTAAATATGCCTTGTTTTGGTCATAAGAAAGTAACATTATTAAAATACATTAAACCATAATTTCAGAGTATTTGTACAAGTCGGGATTCAAATTTGAGCCATTGGCAGCACAGTTACACTGTGCACACACAGTTTACTAGGCTACATGAAGTTTATTTATTTTTTTTTTTTTTTTTCCCGACCCTGTCAGACAAATGCAGAAAAGCACTCCTGAAATGACCGATGCTTTGAATCCCTTTAGTCACCTGGTATTTCAAAACACTTTAGTCACATGACCTGGTTCTTTCGAATAACCTTAGTCACATAAACTAGGTATTTCGGATCATGCTACAGGGCAGTGTTTCAAAACACTTGCGCTTCTGGATCTCGACACTGTCGAACATCAGTTTCACGTCAGCCATCCCTAGTTTTTTTTTTTGACCGTTGTTTTGTTTGTTTTATGTTGTTTTGCCACCTGTCCCAACCATTCGCTTGTATTCTGACTATGCTTTTTATCTGCGTGCTCCTGTCTGTCCCTGTTTTAACATTTGTCTGCCTGACGACTCTCTTAATAAACTGCATTTGGATCTTCATTATAACTCATTACAGTTATACAATGATTTGTCTAATTACCCTAAATTGCCTTAACCTAATTAACCTAGTTAAGCCTTTAAATGTCACTTTAAGCAGAATAATAGTATCTTGAAACATATCTAGTAAAATATTATGTACTGTCAAAAATGTTATGTACTGGCATAGATAAATGAAATAAGTTATTAGAAACTAGTTATTAAAACTAGTATTTTTTTTTTTAAAAGTCTTCCTTCCAGTAAACAGAAATTGGAGAAAAAAATATACAGGGGTAATAATTCTGACTTCAACTGTGTGATAGTCTTTTCCTGAAACCCAAACTCAGAATATCCTTCAAACTGAGTGTCAATATGCCGCTTTCTCTTTCTACGAGATCGCAGACACCCTAAATATAGCGCAGCGTGGTGTTTCTGCACTGGATCTGTGAGTGTGCATTTTATACAGAAGATTTTTCCCCGCCACTGGCTGTTATGGAGTCTGAGAGCTGCTATTAGCCTGGGCTGGATAATTGCAGGTAATGACAGTGTAGAAAGAACAAGTCAGGGGCAACAAGAGATGCTTACGGCATTTGAGAGAGCGAGACAATAGCAGCTTTTAAAGAAAGGTGAGGCGGTTGCAGGACCTGCTGCTGCGTGGAAACCCTGGGGAGCACCTTTTCTCACCCACCTGTCATTATTTTACATTAACTTCATTTATCTTGGCCTTCGCATACAATAGCTGCAGTTCAAAACACAGCTTGCGTGCTGCATGTTTCACCATAGCAATGAAAACAGCGGGTAGCATTGCAAGATCACATTGTATTACTTTTATGGTCTGTATTTATTTGTATGAACAGCAAAATGAGGGGTTTTATGTCTGAATTAAAATTGGGAATGTGTTTGGGTTGTGTGTTTGTTTAGGTGTATTAGAATAAAGTTGATTCCTTTATTTTGATCTCTTTGGACTTCTTCCCTCAGATAAACTGTCACACATACAGTATGTCTGCTATATTAGACTGCCAGCTGATGATCCACGTGGCTGTTTGGAAAGTTTGCCTGGAGTTGGTTGACTTATACAGTAGAATGTTTCTCACCTTTGACTTAAGAAACTTGTTAGTAACCACTTTTGTGCGGGTTTTAAAGGGGTGGTCCATTACAATATCATACTTTAAACTTTAGTTGATGTGTAATGTAGCTGTGTGAACATAAACAACATCTCTGAATGTAAGTACAATGCAAAGGGAGACATTTGCTTTTACAGAGTTAGCTTAGCAAAGCCTACAGAGAATGAAGTTTGGGGACTACAAAAAAAATACACCCGGGTTAGTGAGATCACAAACGCTTCAGGTTACGCTCATTCACCACACGGATACACCCCGCGCAGCGAAGGGGCATAGCCAGAGGCGCTGTAAGGTTACAGCAGGGAAACGATGCTATTTGCACAGAGCTTCTTCTGTTTCTGTATTTGGGCTTCCCAAGGACACAACACAAAGAGAGAAGTGCTTACAATTTAATTTAACTTACAATTATGTTCCAGAGAATTATAAAAAATATATAGCTAGCATTTGACAAAGGCCAGCTTCCAGACTCTCTCCCAGGTCAGTGCTGGATTCGGCTAAAAGCTCCTCAAAGAAGGAGAGGCTTCAACTATAATAGAAGAAAACGTGGATTGTGAGCCACAACCTGTAAGTATTTTATTTGTTAAAATTGATCTATGACATGCATACTGTCTAGTGTTGTAGCAAAGACATAAACAAGGATGTAAACAATGGGAAATGCTGTTTGTCAGGGTAAACAATTTAGCTACAAATTCATATTTATTCGTTAAACCCATAGCATGCATTGTCTCACTATGCAGCCGCTTTCCGTGCGTTACACATCTCAAATAACAAACTCGCAAAAGATGTGTACGTTTCATATTACGTACACATGCTTATTCTGAATATATGTGAAAGACGTTGTCAGATGTTAATTTAGAGAGCAGGCGTGAGGTTCAGCTGTGTCCTCTGTGTTATTTTCTGAATGATTCAGGCTCAAACTGGCACGTCTAATACATGTAGCTACTCTGACTAATAGTATTTACACAGCGCAAATGCACATGCTTGTAAGATGCTTTTCCTGGCAATGTGGAGCCGATCTGCGAATCACAGAACATTATGTTAGCTGACCAATCAGAGCCTCTTGAGCGCAGACCTTTCGGAGGAACTAGGAATTTTGACAGTCGTTTTCATGTTAGAAAAGTAAGATATACATAAAAAAATTACGTTTACACATTGCTTTGCAACTTATAAACACAACCAAGCTTTAAAAATACACTCTGGACCACCCCTTTAAGACATCATGGGAATATACTATATATTTGTTTGATTTTATTAACATATTTAAACAGCAGGAATGATTAGATTGATCACACGTGTCAGAAAATACATTTAATATAATTGTATAAAAGATTCTTAATTATTTTGAACTTTCCACTAAAATAGCTTCCACAAATATATAACCACTTTTAAACATTGATACTGCATGTTTCTTCAGCTGCAAATCAGAGTAAAGGATTTTCAAAGGCTCATGGAACAAGTAATAGTAATGAGTGCTAAACATTCAGCTTTGCTGTCATATAGGATGTTTCATTCTGAAATGTGTATATAAAAAGAAACCGTTAAATAGAAAGTGTAAAATATATTACAGAGTTACTTAATTTAGTTTAACCCAATTTTTTTTTATTATTGATTATGTGCACAAGCAATGGAGAGAATTCTTGCTGAAAACATTGGTCTGGGTCTGTTATCTGGAAGTCTGTGTGTTATCAATGTTTTGGAAAAGTGAGATGAAGCATAATGCTTGAACTGAGCATAAAATCATAAGTGGAATAATGCTAGTCTGGTATTCTGTGTGTGTATGTGCATGTATGCATGCCTACAGATGCGTGTGTGCAGTCATATCATTAGAGAGAATCTGTATGAGTAGGCTCAAGCAACCTGAGCTCCTGAAATGTTGTTTTTTGTTTCCCAAAGAATAGAGTGGATATATACTCTGCATAGAGTCTGACATGATGCAATTTGAATGTTTTTAATTGTAACTATTCTCTCTTTCCCTTTTTTTTTTTTTTTTGCATTAGCAATTTTTTGCACTGCATTAAATGTGTTTTATTGCTCTTTATTGTTTAATATATACAGTGTGTGTACTTACAATATACCTAGAGAGCGCTAGATCAGGGGTTCCCAAAATTTTCAAGGTGTTTATAAATATACTAACAATGCGCACACAACAATAGGCCTACATAAACAAAAGCATATTGACAACACAAAAAACTAATAATAATCTAATAACCATATCATTTATATAGTCATTTATTGATTTGTTTAATTTAATATTAACCTCACCTAAACAGACTGTGGTGGGCTCGATATTTTCAGCACAAGTCTATTCTTGATTTAAATTTGTCAATATCAGTTGTGGCCTGTATTTTATTTTTACTGTATTTGGTTGCCATAAAGGAGTCAGAAAGTTTAACCTGGTGCTATAAAATCAATCAGCTGAAGTTAATGCTACTGCTGTGTTGTTAATCTAACGTAAACACACCAATCCAAAAGAATTCAAAGGCTGATGGCTTTTCATTTGCATGTTGTTGTTTATTATGTAACTATCAACTGCTATTTTATCTTCTGTGGGTTATGGATAAAATATGGTAATTCCCATAGTTTAATAAAATTTATTTGACTTTTGGGGAATCACCAAGTGCCCCCTTGTCATTGTCCTGCAACCTCCAGTTTGGGAACCACTGCACTAGATAATATGTGGTTAACTTGTGGTTTTAGGGTAGGATCAGAGTTAGTTATTTTATTACCTAGTTACTGTAATTGCTATAATAAGATCAAACTAAGCAGGCCAGTATTGTAAAGTTATGTTACCAGTGTGACATGCATTTCATAAGAACAGCTCCTTATACCATTTGAGCTATGAGAATGGGTCCACAAGGCCCCACTTTTTAAAATGATTTTTCATGCCATTAAACTATGCAAGGCAGTGGTTATGTGAGATCTTTTCTTTCTAAGAGCACTTTTGAAGAATTTGATTGATTCTATGTACTATGAGATTTTTTTTCTCCCTCTGTAGTCAATTAGAAATCAAAAATAGTACATTTGAGTTTGCAAAATGTCTAATTCAGCATACCAAGCTGATGGAGCCTGATGCTTTCAAGTTAAGGGAAAATTGTTGGCTTTTAAACTTCAAATGAGTTGTAAATGGCATTTTGTCCAATGTTTTCTGTATTTTGTGTATGCGCCTGTACGTATGTGTGTTAGGTTTACTTTTTGTTGGTCAAAGCTTCTTCCCTGTTAATTTGTGTGAGGCAGATGAATGATTAACGTTGAAATTTGGGGTTCAGTAAGTTTTCTGTTTTTGAAAAAATTTACATTTTACTCATCAAGGATGGATTGAATTGATCAAAAGTGACCGTAACAACAGTAATAATGTTAATATTGTTCATTCTCTGAATTTCTATTTCTCTTTAACTTTCCCTTTGCAAAAGCGCCCTATTGTTTGTTTGTTTGTTTGTTTATTTATTTATTTATTTATTTATTTATTTATTTATTTATTTATTCATTCAGTCATATTTGCTGAAATAATATAAGAAAAACATACCCTAGTTCATATCCTAGTTAGTATGTCCCAAAAGAAATAACCAATTCTGAATATACAGTGAGTTACAGTTTAAAATGACCACTGCCACCACGTGTGGACCACCACCGCAGGACAAAATGATTACGGAAATGTGTAAAGGTGTAACAGCAGTTTACGACAATGCCGCCAGGGGGTGCAAAGAGACGGGAGGTGAATGGACAGAAATATTCAGCAGCTGTAAATGCCCTGCTACTTGTAAATAAAGATGAAATAATGAAACAAAACATTATAATTCCTTCATAAATGATTGAAAACTTGTTAAGCTTTATTATCGTTGCAAACTTAGATACGATGAGGATTCATTTTGGAAATTTAAACAAAAGAAATAAAGAACTAAAATTAAAAAATAATAATAAAATAAAAACTTAAGATAAATATTTACTCCTCAGTAAACTTATTATAGATAAAATGAAGTTACAAACTTTTTAAAAAAGCATACTTGCAGTATAAACAGCAGAAATGGTCATGGAATTTTAAAGAGCCCCTATTATAAAAAAACACTTTCATTGTCTTATAATTTGCATTTTTATTTTTACGTCATTATCCCAGCGACTCCTATATGAATCGTTCAGTGATTAATTTGTTCCCAACACCCTCCTTAGCGTGGTGCTAAACTGCGCTGATTGGACCGATGACCCAGTCTGTTGCGATTGGTCGACATCATTCAGCGCGAGAGAATGCCCACCACGGCTTATCAATATTGAAGTAGTCATAGTGTGTGCGTGAGCTCATCTGCCAACACTTGCTTTTCCCGGAAGTTGCCCATATTTCAGACACCTCACCCGTCAAACTAACCCCCCGGTATCTCAGCATATCACTCTATTCTTAACCAGAAGTAAAAACAGTGACACATTCAGTATTAATGCACACAGAGGCAAAAGCTGAACCATTATGAAACAGGACCGCCGTACGTGTGTAGGAGAGCTGATGTAGCCATAGCAACGACAAACAGCAGAGGAACACGAGTTCACAAACGCATTTTAACACGTAAACAAAGTGGCACGCGTCGCATTTACAACATGCTTTTAGACGCAACCGTTTTAATCGCAATTACTTGTTGGATAGCAGGCCAGATTCACCGTCAGGCCACCCTATTCAAAAGGTTTTTACCTGCACAATCAAATTCAAAACCGCCCAATCTGGCAACCTTTGCTCGCCGCTGTTGTTTGTGGGCGGGGTTGGAGGTTTCGAATCTCCCAGGGTTGCACGTGCACAAATGGGTGGGGCTTATGTTTTGTGTTCACGTCATATGTTTTGTGTTCACGCAATTCGTTTGAGGAACTATGAGTCGACTCTTTTATTGATGTATCAATAGTTTTAAACACTGTGCACTTTCAGATTTAAGCCTTAGCTGGACATTTCACTTTCCTTAGAGCTGTGTTACACACTGCATGCAAGCTCATTTTCAAAAACCCATAATAGGGGCTCTTTAATGATGTCAAAAGATGTCAAATTATTGGTTTTGTTGATTTATCATATTTTTACCTTTTACTTTGGTCAGACAAAAACATTAAACATACTGATTCCAAACTTACTGATCCCAAACTTCATGTATGTGTGCAATTATTTAAATGATTCAGCTGAACTGACTGTGATTAGTTGGTCACAGTTGGGCTCCTGTGTGTGTGTGTGTGTATTTACAGAACAGGCCTCCAGCGGTACAGGGCTCCCAGCACCAAAGCCACTCTCCAGCATGTATGAACCCGGCCCTGATGAGCTCCCCCTGGGTGAGACAGAAACACGGGGGCCGCGCCATACCAAATCCTCTCCGTCTCTCCACAACTGATTCGCCACACTGTGTTACGTCTTCATCTTTCACGCTGCTGCTTTCAGAAGCATCCCATGCTCGGCTGAAACAGATAGTTGTTCTGCTTAGATCGCATGCAGATGCAAACGTCAAAACTTGTTTCTCAGTAGATTTGGAGTGCGTCTCCAGCAGTGTGCTTTGCTTTATTGCGTGCGCATGTGAACGCTTCTGGAAAATATATCAGTCTTCATTATTCATCATGATTTTCTGTCATTATTACTTCTCACAATTAATGATTTATCAGCGTTGTTTGGCTTGTTCATCTCACAGGGTTCAAACCTCATTGGCTGAATGTCATGCTTTCTATTATTGCATTGTAGAAGTTGGCAGTTTGTAGTTTAGAGTTTTTTTCTGCATTCTTCCTCATTCTCTTTTATATTTCCTCATATAGTACCGGTATCAGGACGATGATTCCCCTCCTCCTGAACATGGCTTTCCTCGACTCACCAATGAAGTTCGAGCGCCGGAGTTGGTGCACGTGTCGGAGAAAAACCTCTCAGAAATCGAGAATGTGCATGGCTATGTTTCCCACTCTCACATTTCACCGCTTAAGGTAAGTCGTCTTTCTTTTTTACTACCTGATGAGTAACATGATGGCCTTCTTTATATTGTCTTTATATTGGCCTTCTATATATTTGTCCTTTTGCCTCTCCTTTTTTGTGCGTCTTGTTGCTTTTATATTTATGAGTGTGTGGTTTTCCATATCATGTTTTCATTCCTCATTCATATAGTACAGCATTAGAAATGTAGTGTTGTAATATGACTTCTTAACACTAGATGGAGCTCAGTTGTCAGTTTTAAAGCAAGGTGTATTGTGGAATGGCTGTTTTATACTCTAGTTAGTCAAGAATGATATTTAAATATGTATTACATTTTTGTTTTGTGGAATATTTATCAAGAAAAGTAATATATATTTTACGGTTCACTTTTTTATTTGTTTTGCATTGTGAGAACATGGAAGAAAAAGAATGTGGGTCAGAGGGAAAATTACAAGAAAAAAATGGTAATGTATTTAATAACAATAATAATAATAATAATAATAAAAATAATTTTACTTTATTTATCAGGGGTTGCCACAGCGGAATAAATTATTTATTATTATTATTATTATTATTATTATTATTATTATAGTTGTTGTAATAATAATAATAGTAATATATTATTATAGCAGTTGTAGTAGTAGTAATAATAATAATAATAATAATAATGTTGTTGTTGTTATTATTAGTATTAGTATTGTTAGTATTACGATTACAACAACTATTATAATATATTATTATATTAGTTGTAGTAATAATAATAATAATAATATTAATAATATTTGTTGTTATTTATATTATTATTATTAGTAGTAGTAGTAGTAGTAGTTGTAGTAGTAATATGAGTATTATTAAGATTACAACAACTATTATGATAATATTATACCATTATTATTATTATTATTGTTGTTGTTGTTGTTATTATTATTATTATTATTTTATTATTATTATTTGTTTTTTAATGCGTAAAAATAATATCTAGTTTTTAATAAATTGAGTTGTTTATGGCAGTGTTATTTTAATATCATTGAGTGAGCATTGCAGTTTTTAATTCTTAAATCATATTTTAAAAATTCAGTTTTATTTTTAAAGAGTTAGTCTTGTTTTTTTTGGTTTTATATATAGTTTATGTACTTATTTATTGTTTATATAGTTTTAATTATAGTTCTTTTAATTTGCACATTTTAGTTATTATGTATTTAAGAAACTCTGATTTAATTTAAGCTAATTAATTGAATTAATCACAATGTTTTCTCACACATTTATAATGAAAGAACAAATTAGTAAAACATTAGATTTGTGCTACGTAATCCCTTTTTTCAAAAGTCATAAAAAAACCAAATACAGAATGCAACAACTACAAGCTTTTGTTGCTGTTTTTATATATTATTTATTTTTCTGATCAGATATGGCCTTGCCGGAGTCACGCTCTCTGCCAGAGAGACATTAACAGCCTGTGCATCATCTGATTGTCTGGAGATGATTCAAAAGCTCTATACTTTTATTTGATCTGAGCGAGTGCATGATTTTATTCCAAAGTGTAAGGGCCTGTCTGAAGCATTAGGCTCATCAGGATTCTGCACTGTCATCTCTTGTGTAGACAGTGTATTAAGACCTCAATCGTTAGATTTCGCCAACAGCCATTCCTTTAACAACCTCTGTTCTACAGACATGATTTCTCAGAGCAAACCCATGTCGAGCTGAATACAGGATGTTACTTGTTAGTAGAACTAAAATAAATTCTACACTGACTTGTTTCTTGCTTTCATAGAGCCAGGTGAGGGATACAAATATTTATTTTTTAAACATTTGTTTTAGACAGTTGAAATCAGAATTATTAGCCCTCCTGAATTATTAGCTTCCTTGTATATTTTTCACCAAATGATCTTTAATGGAAAGAAGAGTTTTGCAACACATTTCTAAACATAATAGTTTTAATAACTTATTTCTAATAACTGATTTCTTTTGTCTTTGCCATGATGACAGTACATAATACTTTATTAGATTTTTATTTTTCACAGGAGGGCTACTTTTGACTTCAACTGTACATCGGACTGGCATTTTTAGTTGCATCTCACAATTTCTTACACCTTGAATGTTAGATTCTGGTTAAATGCCATTCACCTATTTAAAAACATGTCAGGATCTATGCTTTCTGTTGAATTCTGGTCTGTCTAGCTTGAACTTGGCTCACTTTTCAGGAGTTTCAGTATAATGTATCCCCAGTTTAGCTCTCTCAATGATTTTCTAGTACAGGGTGTTCCAGAGTGAGGCATTTACAGAACCTTCTGTTATTGTGCCTTGGTTTGAAGCATGTTGGACTTTAAATCAGAATGATTATGTCTGTGATTATGAAAGTACTTCTGCAATAGTTAATACATGATCAGAAATCAGGGATTTAATACTCCAGAATTCAGAGCCCGTCTGAAGTAGTTCCTAACTTTTTTTTCATGGAAAGATTTCTCAACATCAAAAGCTCCACAACATTTACAGATGTTCCTGATTTACTGGATAAGAAGTAAGGATAATTTATTTTATTATTTTATTTTTATTTTTGTTTTGTTGTTTTCTTTTATTTTTGGGCAGCATGGTGGCGCAGTGGGTAGCGTTCTCGCCTCACAGCAAGAAGGTCGCTGGTTCGAGTTGGGTCAGTTGGCATTTCTGTGTGGAGTTTGATTGTTCTCCCTGTGTTCGCTCCGGTTTCCCCCATAGGTCCAAAGATATGTGGTACAGGTGAATTGGGTGGGCTAAATTGTCCGTAGTGTATGCATGTAAATGGAAGTGTATGTGTGTTTCCCAGTGATAGGTTGCTGCTGGAAGAGCATCCGCTGCGTAAAAAACATATAAGTTAAATAAAACAGATAAGTTGGCAGTTAATTCTGCTGTGGCGACCTCTGATTGATAAAGGGACTAAGCCAATAAGAAAATGAATGAATGAATGTTTTTTGTTTTATTTTTGTTTTATTTTATTGTATTATTTATTTATTTATTTATTTATTTATTTATTTATTTATTTATTGGTATTCACATCATTAAAAAGGGCTTTTTTTAGTGACAGTTGTTGAATCCAGTGTTATACTAATAGTATCATTGAATCAGTACCTGAAAAACAAACAATTAGTTCTTACAAGGGTTAATAATTCTATTTCTGGACCGTTTCTGAAAATAGTGGTGTGTCTTAAGGGTCCGAAAGTCATCTTAGATTTTCAGAGCCAAACATAACCTTAAAATCCATGCCTCATCTTACCATCTTTCATTTCTTCTCATGGCTCATGCAGTATTTCTCCGTCTTCATCCTCTCTCCTGCTGTCTCCTCAGCCTCTCTCTTCCCTCCTGAGTGCAGTCGACTTTGCTGGTGACGTTCTTTTTATTTTCTCACCTGCAGCCTGCGTTGGTTACCCGGTTTGATCTAACATACCCGGGGGTGACCGCAGCAAACTACCTGGCAAGTTTGTGATCTTCATTCTGAATGTGTCTGTTTTCCCCGTTGTTTTTGTTGTTGATGTTGTCGTTGTTGTTGTTGTTGTGGTTCATCCGTACTCAGGAACATTACGTCTGTGCCAATGTTCCGACTCCGTTGTGACATCCGCATGAAATTCTTCACAGGGTCTGACAAACAAGTCTGAAAACAAAAGCTCCCTTTGAAGAAACCCATTTGTGCAGTGAAATCACATTTGTTTTCTTCAAATATGGTTGACTCGAATGAAATCAGTTGATGTGCTGTTTGTCTTTTTGATTATTCCACCCGCGGTGAATATGTTGTCCAGTATGATTGCTAAAGATGATGGTGTTTATTGCATTTGAGGTACACAGACATTGAAAGAAGGCCTGTGACTTACAGAGCAGCTTACTGTTCGTGATGCTGAACATTCTAGAAGAACAGCCCAAATAATGAAATGAAAGCAGGAGGTTATATCAAGCATCTTCTTTTCTTTTTTAATGATCTCTGTGTGATGGCATATTAAAGTCGGCATGAACAGGAAGCTGCGACCGTTTGTTTTTTTTTTTTTTTCTGTATTGTTTCGCAGTTCCTAGAGAAACTGAAACATTATATGAGGAAACTGTGGGTGTGGTTTATTTTTTTTCTACTGCAAGCTGATTGGATGTAGAAAAGTAGGCATTTTATTCGTCATAGCACTGTCAAAACTAACAGTTAAAAGGGTTTGGCTATGTATGTTAGCCACGCCCAATACTTCAAGCAGACTTAATCTGAGAATTTAACTGAAAACAAACAGGAAGTGCATTTTCACATGCACAGATGAATTGAGTGTGTGCGATGAACAACCTTATTAGTCAAAAAATGTTTTTTAATAATAAGATAACGATGTGACATTAATTGTATGTGTAAACATTGCATAGACAAATGACCAACCTACGTCACACATGACGTCACACGGGTTCAACTGCGCATACTGGTTGCAATAGCAAACATGTTGTGTTTTGCAGTAGGATGCCAAAAAAGTCCAAAAACAGAAAACCTAAATTTTACCATATACCACACTGCTTTTAATGCCAACCACACACGTCTTTGGTTAACAGACATCATAAGAGCTGAATGTAGTGAGGACCGAATTAAAATGCTCGACTCTGCAGTTCTCATTTCATATCAGGTAAGTTTACGCTATGAATCCTACACATTAATTAGTTATTTACAATTAGTTAATTAAACTATAGACACTGAATGCTTAGAATGAAACAGGGTGTGGCAGGGTGTGTGCCACCTGTATGGCACACACCCTGCCATACAGGTGCAGTTTGCTGCCAGAATGCAGTTGTTTTGCTTGTTGATGATTACCCAGGCCTTGTACAGTTCTGTCTTCTTTCCTTGTCTTTGGCTAGACAGGACCTCGGTTTTTAGCAAAGTTTTGAATCTAGTAATCATGGAACATTATTTCTTGCACATGACCACACAGAACAAAATTGAAGGCATCCAAAGACATGTAGGCCTTTAACTTCTCTCTTGTAAAAAAAAAAAAAGTTGCAATGAGATAGTTGTACATTTCGGTCTTGATGCTTGGCCATTTCGTCTTATCCAATATCCATTGGGAGGGTGCTGCTATCGCAAATGGACCTGTCAGACGAATGCCGCTCTCTTTAATGTTAATTTTGCCGAATAACTGTGCTTATCACTGGGTGACAAGCTGTTATAATACGCTGAAAGCATTACGTAAATAATATATATAATTCATTCATTCATTCATTTTCTTTTCGGCTTAGTCCCTTTATTAATCCGGGGTCGCCACAGCGGAATGAACCGCTAACTTATCCGGCATTTGTTTTACGCAGCGGATGCCCTTCCAGCCACAACCCATCTCTGGGAAACACATTCATACATTCTCATTCACACACATACACTACGGACAATTTAGCTTACCCAATTCACCTGTAACACATGTCTTTGGACTGTGGGGGAAACCAGAGCACCCGGAGGAAACCCACGCAATGGGGGGAGAACATGCAAACTCCACACAGAAATGCCAACTGGCCCAACCGGGACCTGCCCCAACCGGGGATCGAACCAGTGACCTTCTTGCTGTGAGGCGAACGTGCTACTCACGCGCCACCGTGGCGCCCAATATATATAATATGTAATTAATATAACTTCTCTCTAATATAACAACAAACTCTGTACTGCATAGAATGTCATTCCCTCGCTGTAAATGCTAGAGCTTCCGTTTTTTTCTGCAACCTAGATGCGCGGGAATCCTGAATGTTTACAAACCGGTGATTTGTCTATACAGAAACAGTTTGGGGATGTTTTCTCGTGACCAAGAGTCTGCATTTTAAACATCAAAATAGCTTCACACGAAAAAAACGATGTAGAATGGAGATGCCGCTTGCTAAAAAGGCAAATCCTCTGCTAAAAAAGGAGAACCGACATGAACAAATGGAGGGACAGAGTAAGGAAGGCTTTGAGGGATGCTGGGAAACAGTATTTGAATCGAAAAGGAGGAAAAAAAAAACAGGGAAAAATCTACCGGAAGAGGAAGTGGAAGACTGGATGAACCGTATATGTGATGTGATATCTCTCTCTCTCTCTCTCTCTCTCTCTCTCTCTGAATGCACTAAGGAGGGCTAAACTGCACAAAAACAGTTAACATATCAAAATAAACCACATACCATATATAATAATGTATCAATGCATATTTCCCATCAGTCCTGTGTAAACTACGGCAAGCAGAGTTTATTTTTCTATATCGCGAGATGGCGGAGCGCGAGATCAGTTTGAAGTAGTATAGTATATACACAGGTGCGCTTCACCAGCTTTTCTAAATAAGCGACAATATTTAGCTACAGTATGTATGTCTGCATTGTATGTATTTATTATTATATCTATTTATTTATTTATTATATGGTTCTTCATTTCAAGGCCTCAATTCTTAACCACAAAACTAGCAATGTGAGCTAACAATCATATGGATAGTTTTGTTTTTATTTGTACTTTAAAGTCTGTGTGAGATAAAATGTTCCAATTTTAATTTTGCTAGAGCACATTGTGATTGTTTAGGCGAACAAGTAATCCAGTTATAATTTAGGTGATACATTTTATTATAAAAATAGGTGGATGGAAACATGGGTATTGTAATACAGCCAGCAACTCTTGAGTTAGCAAAGGTAACTACAGGGGCCGGGGTGTACCAAGAGGTCAAATACAGTGCAGTGGTTTTCTGTAATTTGAAATAGATGATGCAGCAGTTCAGCCTGTGATGAAGCCAATGAGCACCTTGTTTATGCACTATAAATTAGTTTCTATACGAAAGCAAAACGAAAAATAAGTATCAGAATTAGCAAGTTTGCAGTATTGGACATGAAAAATCAAAGTTGGTGCATCACTACGAAGAACTCAGTGTGGGTTTGTTAGTTTGTTTCTGTATAGTTGTGTGTATGTGTGAATGTGCAAGATGATACAGGTTATGGCAGGTACAGTTTGAGTCACACTTTTGTTATCTTCACACCTTATCAGGCCATCCATGGCTTCTTACACACACACACAAACACACACACACACACACGCAGACACACTTCAGCCATGCTCTCTGGCTCTTCAGTCTGTCAGTTGTGCTATTGCTACAGCCTCAGTAGACCATCACCATGACAGCCCGTCATCTCTTAAGTCTTTCCACTCACGCCAGAGACACTCAAGTGAAAATTAGCCAACAGCTTCAATGTGTAGATCCATCACACCTAAAGATTAAACTTACAGACTGAACTATACCTTTAAATTATATATTTAATATAAACCATGTAATTATGTAAATTGTAAAAAAAAATAATAATAAATAATAATAATAATAATAATAATAATAATTTCACAAAAATGTAAATATCTGTAGCAGTATTTTATATATAAAAGGTGTTAGATGTAAAAGTATGTACAACTTTAGCCTTTAATATTGATCATTCTGCTGTTTAATATGTTTGATTGTTCATATTTTCATTTCATATAATACTTAACATGTATACTATTATAACTGACTATAATAAAATAAAATATAATTCTGGGAAATTGTATAATTTTTTTTAAATTCCATAAAATGTAATTTTTTATATTTGATATTTTATTAGTATTTTATTAATAGAACAATAAAATAATATTGCTATTCAATTACTTAAAATGTAAATGTTCGATTATTTTAAAAGATATATCTATTATTGTTTATCAAACCTGATTTTTTTATATGTACTAACAGATTTAACTACTTGCATGCATACTGTATGCTTCCCTTTCCCTCATTCATGTGCTTTGAATGGAGCTGAACTGAAACGTATTTAAAAGTGTAGTATGACGATGCCTTTGTGGTACATTTTCATCATTTAATGAATGTTGTGCAAACATAATGGTTGGAGCTTTTGAGAAACACTAAGCACAGTCTGATTAGCTGGATTTATTAGTAACAAGTAAATAACAAACCCTTGAGCACAACTGTGTTTTCTTTTTGCTCTTAGGGTTGCATCAGATTTTTGATTTATTCATTCTCTAAATTGCACTTGGTTGTTTTCTATTTTAAAGCGAAACACTGCAGGCGAAACATTGCTTTTTTTTGTGCACCTTTGAATTTGGAGATTTGGGGATTTTTGGCTCTTTATGAGCTGTTTTTATTTCAGTCTAATGTAAAGAAAACATCCAAATACAATGTTAAGTGTTTGTTTTGTTGGACTTAATACATGTATATCTGGCTGTTTTCTCAAAATGAGTTTTTTTTTTTCCTCCACTGATAAATTTCCGCTTCAGCAGCACTTATTTTATATAAATAAGTGCTATACAGCACAGTTTTATATAATAAACACACAATGCAACTGAGACCGTGGCCAATTGACGCTGTACCAGCCCCAAAAGAAGGGCCTTCACCATACTAATGAATTACCAGGCGTTTCATTGTTCAACCCCATACTGTATATATAAACAATGTTTATACACCGTTTTGTTCAACAAAGTTGGCAAATAGGTTTTAGAAATGTTGTTTCCGTATGAGATTTTTTTGCCTACACATGACTCAGATCTGTTTTTGTCATGACAGTGTGAACAGCCCAAAACGCATGGAATCTGATCTTTTCAATTCTGATTTGTGCCACTTTCATATGTGGTATTAAATCAAATATAGTGTAGGTTACCAGACTCTGCAAACAATATAATTTTTAACATTAGGTGTAAGCCCTGCCTTTGCTGCTCATTAACCCTTGATGAGTTCAATACGCACCAGTGGTCAGTGAGACGCACCACACTTCTTATTAATAACAAATCATCACAAAACACATATTTTAGGTTTCAAACACTGAAATGCACATTAGTACTATAGAAAAACAACCATTTAGAGTTCATAAACGCACGCACAGTGGTTGTCTGTGGAAAAAGTCAATAATCATATTAAGCATAATCTGACAACGGGCTTTATTCACTCCATACAGTACTACACACATTGTGTGCATAATTAGACATTTTGTGCTGTGCGTAGTTGTACTTTTGTGCATGCAGGTCAGTTTAGGACCATGATCTGTTCACACTGGAAATCTGATATTGGCCGCATTTATAACAACAGTGTGAACAGTTATACAAAAAAAAAAAACAGATCAGATCTGAGCAGTAAGCCTCACAGTGTGAACGTAGCCTTAGGCTACGTTCACAGTGTGAGGCTTAGTGCTCAAATCTGATTTTTTCTCAGATCTGATATTTTTGCATAGCTGTTCACACTGCTGTTATAAATGTGGCCAATATCAGATTTGCAATGTGAACAGATCTGGTCCTAAACTGACCCGCATGCGCAAAAGTGCCGTTACGGACAGCACAGAATGTCTAATTATCCACACAATGTGTATACTGAAGCACGTTGTCATGCTTAATGTAATTATTGCCCCTTTCACAGACAACCGTGGTGTATTTCATAACTGTAAAGGGTTGTTCTGCTACTGCTAATGTGTATTTGAAACCTAAAATAAGTCTCTTGTGATCGAAAACACTGATCATTTGTGATTTATAACAACCGCGGTGCGCGTCTATCTGACCAGCGCTGTAGTGAACTCATCAAGGGTTAATGAGCAGCTGCAGACGGAACTCCGGAGGGGGAGTTGGTTTATCTCTGTTTGCAGAGTTATTTCATTTTACGTCGTTATAAACAGCAGACATGTGCAGAAAGGGGGTTTGGTTTGGGTATTAGAGCACCTGCACTTTATTCTCTCAGAAAGTTCGTCCTTAAAATGAAAGTGCCCCCTCCTTTGAGCATGGATCCCCGCAACACGCCCCGACACAGCTTCACGATCTACCCGTGCCCCAATCGTTAACCAGATTGGTTAACAAGCTCCAGTTTTGCCTTCAAAATCTTTTTTTTTAAATGAACAACTAAGTTTCTGTGGTAAAATAATCGCCCTGTGTGCCGATCTGCTGCTGCTGAGGAGTAGATGACGTCTGCAGCACAGAATGATGACGCATGTCGCTCAAAGATCATGTAAAAGTCACATGAAATCCAGCATAACCATTTACACTGCGGTCGCATTGCAAAATATCAGATCTGTGTCTGTTTTAAGACTACATATGAAAGTGGCACAAATCTGACATGAAAAGATCAGATTCCATGCGGTTTGGGCTGTTCACACTGTCAAGACCCGAGACACATGAGGGCAAAAAAATCAGATTTGGGCCACATTTGCCTGCAGTGTGAACGTAGCCTTAATGTCCACATTCAAAGGTCTGTCTGACTTAAAGCCCCCTTTATACCTATAAAATTATTTACTGGCCCTTGTAAAGTTATTTTATTTGTTCTTCATTTGATGGCAAAAAGAAGTTTAAAAAAGTTTAGTGATGATATGCTGTTTTTAAACACTGTAACACCCCCGCACTGCAGTAGGTGGGGTTGTAAATGTGTCACGCTGCTTGCGCCTCCCTTCTAAACGCAACAATGGTTTGAGAGAGAACAGTTTTGTAAACCTCTGACAAACAGCCATTTGCAGCCTTCTGCGCACATTGGACCAGAAGCACTATCTTGGCACTAGGCATGGGATGATAACTGTTTTCAAGGTATTCAAAGAGGTATTTCAAGGTTAGGTATTACAGGGTTTTCAAAGGGAAAAAAAAGTTGAATACAGTGATATCGTGAAACCGTGATATTTTTATCCAAGGTTATCAGAATCTTATAACGGCCCACGCCTACTTGACACGCTACATCTTTACATCGTTTTCTATTTGCCACAGACAGACAACTAATAGCACTACTTGTGTGTGCACACTACGAAAAGATGTGTGGTTGTGCAGCGGCACATCATGCAGTGTATGACCCCTTTCCGAGTCTTCAAAATTCTCTTCACAAGCAATCGTACAGTTGTGCATACATCTGTACCGTCTCTGTGACTTGACCCTCCAGTTTATTCATAGTGCTAACTTGATGTTGTTGATGTTGTTTTCCTGACTGACCTCCGTGGATACGAGATATAAATCAGTCGCACGTTAAAGAAGGCGAAGTTCCACCACAGGCTCACCAATTGCATAAATTCCAAGAACCAATGGTAGCTCAAAGGTATTTAGGAGAAAAAAACGCACTGCCTAACCGAACTCAGACTTCGCTTTGGCTGGATTTAGTTTGAAATTTATCTCATTCCAGTTTGTTCTTCCATTTTGAAGTATGCCGAGGCCTTATTAGATGCTCTCCGTCTCCTTGCACTCTATTCAACAGCCAAACGTGTTGATCAAACAACTATCGACTTTCTCTGCATGCACATTACAGCTTTTTGTTGTCTCCTTGTGGTGCGTATAGAGTAAATGTGAGACTTTCGTGCCTGGAGGTGAGGGGAAAATGCTGCTCTATTATTCTGACTGAATCACTGCAGGGCCAAACATTGTGAATCAGCCGGTTTTCCTCCCACTAAAAAGCTGCTTTAACACACACTACTAATTGTGCCCTGCAAAAGAGCGTCATCTCAGAAGCCTGACAGTCGGATAGCGTGATATCGATCCTCTAGCCGCGATATTGAATAACATAACAACCTGAAAGGACATGCACTTTCTAGTTGAGATATTAGGCTTCCTCCGGTCGAGGCAGTGAGCAAACATCTGTGCTTTTAATGAGGGGAGCTCGGCATGGGGGAGGCATGATATTTATTAGCCGAATCAGGGTGATTGGAGAGCTCTTTTCTTCCTGAGAGAGCAAGAAGTATAGTGAGAGACGGCGAAGGCTCAGGGTTAATGGTGATTGTTTGGTTATCTCTCTTCCCTGGTGAAATGATTACTTCGGAGTCAGGCCTCTGTACGCGCCCAGGTCGCAGGAAAGGATCAGGCTTGATTGTCTGGGAGATGAGCCTTGGGTGGAATTAGAGATCAGGCAATTACCTCAAAAGGAAAGAAAAAGAAGAGAGAGAGAGAGAGGGAGAGACGGTGGAAGTCGTAGAGATGAAGTGGAAGGAATTTAAAGGAGAGTTGTGGAAAGACCTAAATGCGTTAATTAATTGAAGATTTATTACTGTTAAATCCGTATCCAAATAATTTAACATGGCTGTCAACAGTAAAAAAAGAAATATTCTAGGAATATTTAGCGGCGCTTCTTAAGATGAGAGTCACTGTTTATTCATTCATTCATTCATTTTCTTTTCAGCTTAGTCCCTTTATTAATCCGGGGTCGCCACAGCGGAATGATCCGCCAACTTATCCAGCATATTTTTACGCAGCGGATGCCCTTCCAGCTGCAACCCATCTCTGGGAAACATCCACACACACTCATTCACACTCATACACTACGGACAATTTAGCCTACCCAATTCACCTGTACCGCATGTCTTTGGACTTGTGGGGGAAACCGGAGCACCCTGAGGAAACCCACGCAACCACGGGGAGAACATGCAAACTCCACACAGAAATGCCAACTGACCCAGCCGAGGCTCGAACCCACAACCTTCTTGCTGTGAGGCGAACGTGCTACCCACTAGGCCAGTCACTGTTTAATGGAGCTCATTTTTTCTGTTGTGTTATGCATGATATTTAACCAAAAAGCCACAGCCATATCACCCTGCAGCCCAACACCAGCTACTCACTGAAGCTAAGCAGGGCTGAGCCTGGTCAGTACCTGGATGGGAGACCACATGGAAAAACCAGGTTGCTGTTGGAAGTGGTGTTAGAGAGGCCAGCAGGGGGGCGCTCAACCTGTGGGCCGTGTCAGTCCTAATGCCCCGGTAAAATGAAGGGGACGCTATACTGTCAGTGAGCACTGTCTTTTGGATGAGATGTAAAACTGAGGACATGCCTCTCTGTTGTAATTAAAAATCCCATGGCACTTCTCTTAAAGAGTAAGGGTGTAACCCCGGTGTCCTGGCCAAACTCCCTCCATCGGCCCTTACCCATCATGACCTCTCAATCATCCACATCAACCGAATTGGTTCTATCACTCCACTCCACCTATAGCTGGTGTGTGGTGAGTGCACTGGCGCTGTTGTCCTTTGGCTCTTGTTGCATCATCCAAATGGGTGCTGCATACTGGTGGTGGTGTAAAGAGACCCCCCTCTCATCATTGTGAAGCGCTTTGGGTGTATGGCCATACACAATAAATGTGCTATATAAATTTACATTACGTTAAATTACGTTACAAAAAAGGTCTAATGTCAGTAGTGTGCTGATGTATGTAATAGTGGTGGGAGAAATGATCTTTCTCTAATGAATCTGAATCAATTCTCAAAAGTTCAGAATCGAATCCTGTGTTTCCTCTAGGATTTTTTTCCAGCTAGAGTGGCAGGCCTTTTACACAAATCTTCCAACTACCTATGACGTTATTTCAATGACAAATGTGGTGAGTGGGGATGTAACATTCACTGTGAGCTGGTTTAAAAACAATTTAAATATGTGACGAGCGAGCGGTGGGACGGCAGAGTAAAATGGCAGCAAGGATATGCACCAGACAAACCACAAACTGTGTGCAAATACTGCGAAAAGACATACACTATCAGAACAATGAATATGATGCAGCACAGTAAAAAACTACTGTCACATTGTCTATACACAAAAAGCTATTAATAGGCCAAACCACGCGGGCCAGAGAATTTGCAGCTCCGCTTGCTCTGACGAGTGCTATGGAGATCCCATGGTGCATCAGTGTTTTCATAGTGAAAGTGTGGAGACTGAAAGAGAAAGCTGTGCTTTTACAGAAGCAGGTATTAAGGCTGATTTATACTTCTGCATCAAGCACACACGTATTCCCTGGCGTAGCCTGCGTGTGGTCGCCGTGGCCGTCGCCGACGCTGACACGCACCTCTCAAAAAATGTGACGACGCGTAGCGCAAGCCCTGTGATTGGTCGGCTTGTCGAGCTGACGGGTGTGGGCGGGTGTGGGAGCACGCGAGCCCGATGGAGCGAGTGTTTACAAGTGTCGAGTCCCGTGAAGTAGCTCTAGATGGAAACTGTTGTTTTGTGTTTACCTTTTGAATAAAGTTGTTGCACGTCTGCGGGTTCCTACCTCAAAAGGAGCAAGCTTGAGCCACTTGTACGTTAAGGTAGCGTTCAGAAAAATCAAAACACCATTGAAGAAACTCAACACAGAGGAACATCAACACCTCACTGCCAGCTAGCTTTTCAAAAGTATTATTGCAGAGCAGCACCTACAGCGCGCAGAAGTATAAATGCACGACAACGCGCGTTGAATGCGTCATGTGTAACGGCGATCACTCTACGCAGAAGTATAAACCACGCTTTAGATTGTTCCTTTATTACCCTCTCTTTTTCAACGTAGTTTATGCATCTTTTAATAATTTGCTTATTACATGTTTTATAATCAGTATATTATGCTAAGGGCTCTTGTTCACCTTAAATTTGTTTCAAATAACTTTCTTCAAAAAATCGTGACTAAATCGTGAATCGTCAGATTAGTGTTGTCAATCGTGTTGCATTGTGAGACAGATGAATCGTTACATCCCTAGTCGTGAGCGCAGTATTACAAGTCGAGAGTGCATTCATGTAATACAAGCGTGCAAATTTCTTTGCTCATGCGATGACTTCTACAAAACTGCTTGCATGCTCTCAAATATACGCTGCTTGTGAGCTCTCAATAAACACTGCTCAAGTGCAGATTGAGATGATGCAGACTCATAATTTGTGCCTTGTGTTCCATTTTTCTTTCGTGCTTTTGCTCTCTAGAGATCTTCCTGAAAAATTAGTTATACCAAAAATGTGGATATGATTTATATATTGGTACTCAATTTATTTACAATGACCAAAATACTAAAAGGTTAAGATCAATTCTAAAAGTGTTTTTTGGTATATTATGTGTAACCTACTGTATATGTTATAGTACTTACAACTCCTTGTTAAGCTGTATTCAAACACTTCCAGTCAAAAGTTTAGAAACAGTAATATTTGTTCTTGTTTTAAGTCAATTCTTTGAAAATACAGTTTAAGTAAATGTCAAATATTATTACACTTTAAAATAACAGTTTTCTTATTGAATGTAGTGTAAAATTTCTGGGATTCAAAGCTGGATTTTCTTCATCATTACCATAGTCTTCCGATTCACATGATCCTTCAGAATTCATTAAAATATTATAAGATGAAATCTTACTGTTGCCAAACTTTGACTGGTTGTGTAGATAGTGAGGCCGGCCTGTGTGGACGTGAACTGGAAACACAATTAATAAGCATAGACAGGTGCATGTATGTGTGATGTCAAATTCAGTTCATTTGGTCAAAATGGACACACTTAAGAATTTTAAAGATGTGACATGGTATCTGTTCAAATCGCAGATTAACTACTGTATATGAACACCAAAATACCTCCCTCCCCAAATGTACTAACAAACAAACAATCAAATCCTACAAAATTCAGATTAAAAATAAATAAATAAATAAAAATAAATTTGATGGGGTTTCAGGAGTCGTGATGTTTCCGAAGCATATAAACTTGACAAGAGGTGACTCTGAGTTGAAAGATTTGAGAATGTGTTTGGATAGTGCAGGGCTCAGCTATGGTTTTAAATAGAGAGTGTACAGAAAACAGTCCCTTTTCAGTTGTGTTTTTATTTAAGAGTGGTCATAACTTCTTCTTTTTATATATATAAAAAGGTAGAAGGCCTAATTTGAGTAAATAAAAGTAATATTGGTAACCCTTAGGGCTAACTGCTTGACTAGCTCTTTAAGAAATACAGTAGTAGTCTAACATAGTCTTAACATAGTGGCCATCATTATGCAAATAAGCCTGCAGAACATCCTAGCAGCCACATGGCAACACATTAAACACCCACTCAGATCACCTTAGCAACTCCAGCTATGTCCACTCGTGTCTCTGTTAATATTCACTATGAGTGATGCTGGTTTGTTGCAGTTTGAACAGAGTATCTACCCCAGACAGACCCTAGCACATGCAACATGAAGTTAAGGAGTTTGAGTCTGTTCCATTAGCATACTAATTGTTTTCATGGCTTCTCATTTTTTGTCACATCACTTTAACTAAAGCGCTTATGTCTTCCCTGAAGCATGAGCTTAATGATATTGGCTTTGGGGTCTTATATTTTAAAAATAAATAAATAATGAAGTAAAAAAAAAAATAGATGAACTCATTAGTTTGTTCATAGACTCTGGGTTTTGAAGGGGTTTCAGGAGTCGCGATGTTTCCGAAGCATATACACTTGACGTACTCTCTGAGATGAAAGATTTGAGAGTGTCTTTCGAGAGTGCACAGCTCAGCTATGGTTTTAAATGGACTATTGTCTGTCCACTCTCTGTCTCATTTGTGTTTTTATTGGTTTTGGGTCATTTAAGTTTATGAATAGATAATTAGGGGCTCATTACGTTGCATATATGTGGTGGTTATATAAGCATGGCTATTATCACATATATTTGCAATTTGGTTTTTCCAAAATATTCTGTGTTGTACTGTAAAAAAATAAATACTCTGTTGCATTTTCTAACAGAGAGTCAGGTGACAACGGAGATGAGGATCCACATGCAGTTTAATAATCAAGAGTAGTCAGGCAGGCAGTGGTCAAACAGGAACAAACAGGAGAAACCCAAAGAGCGTAATCAGAAACAGGAGAATGGTCAGGACAGGTGGCAAAAACAATAAGAACAATAAACTATGCAAAGGGTCTAAAAAGGTGGACAAACAGGGAAAAAAATACTGTGTAATGCTTATGGAAAAACAACACTCAACAAAGTGTCTGTGAAAATGAGCAGTATATATAGTCCATGAAATTAGTCAATAACGATCTTCAGCTGTGTGTTTGTGTCAGTGTCCAGATTGTTGTCAGCTGTGGCAGGAGTTCAGAGTGCAGAGTTCTGGGAGTTGTAGTTCGGGAGGATAATGAAGTGATCTCCAGCAGAGACAACATCACTGGTGATCACAACACATTTATTTTTTAAAAATAGCAGATGTGGTGACTCGAAATTCACTTTTAAATAGTGACAATGATTGAGATATTAAATCATTATTATAATACATTTATTGAAAGATTTATTTGTAAAAAAAAAGTGACACTTTTACCGATTAATTACAAGTATTTTACAGTTAACTAATTAGGAGGTTGTGTAACACTTTAAAATAATGATCTGTTAATTAATGTTAGTTAATGTATTTACGAACATGAACAGACTATTAGTAATACGTTTATTACGGTATTTATTCAACTTCGTTAATGTTATTCAAGTTCATGTTAACTCATGGTGCATTAACTAATGTTAACAAGCACAACATTGTATTTTAATAAAGCATTAATGTTGAGCTGTAATTAGACCCACACAGAATCTGCGCGCGCAGAATTTTCGCAGATTTCCGCAGATTTTCAGCTCATCATTGATTCTGTTTATTTACTGGTGTAAATGTGTGTAAATTTATATTTCAGTTTTTAAATTAATTTCAGTAATAACATTGACTAATATGAAAATACTCATATGATTTATTTACAATACAGTTTGTAGAGTAATATTTTCTGTCTTTTAGTAGCTATATTATATGTGAGACTTGCTTTTTTTTTACAAAATAAAGTGGGTCTAATTGGATTCGCATTGTAATCATTAAATAAAAGTTAAAAAGGTATTACCTTTTATTTCAAATATTAAGGTTTTAGTTATAATACTTACAAAATCAATCCGCATAAATCCGCAGATTTTTAACAAAAATCTGCGCAAAAATAGCAAAAAATGTCCGCAGATTCCGTCTGGCCCTAGCTATGATTTATAAATGCTTTACAAGATTATTCAGACTTAGTTGATGTTAGTAAATTCATTAACTAATAGACCATGATTCTAAAGTGTTACCATTTGGTTTTATTATTTTTATTATTATTTTAATCACACTATAGTTGAGCCAGAAGTTGATAGTAGAAGGTATTTTAGCTTTGACAAAAGTGCTTCACCTTAGTGTCACTGTCCTTGAAATCACATTCATGACATTCACGTTTCATTGAAATACAATAAAAGATTTAAGAAATTTTGCACCAGTTTAAAATTAGAGTCCTTGACTCACACTGCTCTTGCGTGCGCTGACAGTCACACATTTACATCTATGTCTATCAAACTGGTGAATTTTTCATTATATAGACTACAATATGAAATAAGCAATAATAAATACCCTCTGCCAAAAGTTTTGCAGGTATAACAAATTGCAGAAATAACTTGTCTGATCGTAGACAAATAATTTCTATCATAAATGAAGACAAATCTCCTCAGTCAAGGGCGAAATAGTTAAGATAGTGATTCAGAATGATCCTTTAAGTTTCATTTTACAGACCTGCAGTCGCTGACACATAAGCAATCTGAGCATCTGTTGAATTCATCCATTACATGAGAGAGAACGGAGCGCTTTCCAGAGCTTAACAACAGCCAGAAGGGAGTCTCGCATGTGTTGCCCATCTGTTTCTCTGTTGTTTTATTCTTTCATTATATATAATTTTAATTTTAAAATCTGTTGCCGCTATTAAAATTTGTAAAATATCTCTGCAATATCTTATTGGAATATTCTGATTCATTTAGCTGCCAACTTGGGGGAAATCATGTAATTGTTTAATTAAATCATGTAAAATTAATTAATGTTTTCTCTTGTTTCATTCCTGTAAATTCAAGGAGCTTTCTGCACCATTTTATTTAGATAGATAGATAGATAGATAGATAGATAGATAGATAGATAGATAG
>CAIGQQ010004897.1:2355043-2367717 GCA_903798035.1 Danio albolineatus
AGATAGATAGATAGATAGATAGATAGATAGATAGATAGATAGATAGAAGTTAAAGATCAGCCATTAGTCTCTATGACAGTCTGATGACAGCTATGAGGTTACAAAGTTTGATTCAATGTTAAGTCAATGGCAGTCTTTTGCAATGGAAGTCTATGGGACAGTTGCTAGGGTGCAGTATCTGGTAGTTAGGGTGTGGCTAGAAAGTTAAAAGCTCATCAGTGATTGGTAGTTTAGTAGTCTGAGTTAAATGAGCTCAGCCATAAGTCTGTATGACAGTCTGATGCAGAGTTATGAGCTCCCAAAGTTTGATTCAATGTAAAGTCAATGACAGTCTTTTCCTGTGGAAGTCTATGGGACAGTTTCTAGGGTCCCAAAAGTGGTTGCTAGGGCGTGGCCAAAAAGTTAAAAGGTCTTCAGTTATTGGCAGTCAGGTAGTCTGAGTTAAATGAGCCCAGTTAGAAGTCTGTATGACAGTCTGATGCAGAGTTATGAGATCACAAAGTTTGGTCCAATGTTAAGCCTATGGGATTTTTAAGGTGGTCCCGGGACGTTTTTCGGACCACCGAAAGTCGGATCAGTCTGGGGAGATATAGCAACCCGAGTCAGAATAGTTTGGAGGTCTGGGCTGAGTTTGGTGGTCATAGCTCTTAAGCTCTAGGAGGAGATGCGTTTTGTTTTTTAGTCTCAGAAGAATAATAAAAAAAAAATAATAATAATAATAATAATAAGTTTAGAAAGGATAACAGTAGGTTGGCTTTGACAAGCCAGCCTAATAAGTTTAAGTGAGATAACAGTATGTTGGCTTTTCAAGCCACCATAATAAAATGAAAATACTTTCATTTACTAATGTGTATTGATCCTTGGGATGTATACATGGTCACTTCATACCAGTGAAAGAATGGGTGAAGGAAAAGGATTGTATGAGAGGCATGACTACTTTTCTGTTTAGTTATGTACTTGAGTTGTACCTAAATGTGACATATCAGGAAAGAAATTTGAATAATGACATGGGTATAGCATAGACATTACAAAGAGAAGGTGACTTATGATGACATTGCCCATGTTCCCATTTTTTCAAAGGCCAATAAATAATACATAATTCTTTTTTACACAGTTTTTTGAGGGTTGGGTTTAGGGAAAAGATTGAGGTAGTCGATCAAAAATACAGTTTATACAGTATAAAAACAGTGGTAATCTATAAAAAGTCACCAAAATTCATGAAAACGTGTAAGTATTTGGCATCCTAGATTAAATGTACAGTGCTCAGCATATATAAGTACAGAAGTATCTATATTTTAAATTCAGAATTTCAATAGTAAGCTATACAATATTATATTTGTGCATATACATTAGATTAGTCAGTACTGAAGCCAAATCTGGAGAAGAGATCTGCGCTCCCACAAGGTTTTATTCCGCACCCGACCGCTCCCGCCATATATTCAACCTTTGTTCACTCGCTGCCCGACCAGCTCCGTTTACTACCTGACCTGAACATTCCAGCTAAATTTACAACTGGTTTTCAAAATCTCATGTTTTAATTGGGTACTACCAAATGAGAGAGGTAACAGACAAAACTGTAAGTTGTGCAAGGATTGTAGGCTAAATGTCAGTTTTGTTTGTCTGTTTGTGATGAGATTTGAGTGCCGCCTTAAACCTCAGTTTCCAGTCTTGTGACTGCTAAAGAGTAAAACTTTGAGGTAATATCACATCGTGCAATGGTTAATGTTTTTTTTTTTCTCCATCTGTGTCTATGACGCATGAAAAAGACTCCCATACATCAGACTTGCCTGATGGGGGTTTACTAGCAGTAAACTGATTGTTTTCTAAAGCAAAAAAAAAAGCATGCGCAGAAAGCACTGGACATGCGTTCAGCAAGTGTAACAGTCGTGAGCACTGCCTGTACCGGTGCTCAATAAGAATGAGGAAAACACAGATACAGTATGCTGTTCCAAAATAACCCCAGGACTCAGGAGTGCTGTATTTTTAGAGTGCCCACTCCTGTTCGAATTACACCAGAGTTACCGACCACTACTGTGTTTTATTCTGAAAATTCATTCCCGCACTGCAAAAAAATCGGGTCGGAACCTACGGCTCCCGCGGTATATCCATGGGAATGCAGACCTTTAATCTGGAGCTCATCTAACAAAATAACTTACGATAATGGTCCAAAAACTAGTACACCCAAATTTTTATGTTTTAGAAAAATATTAAATACAAATTTCAAAAGAGGAAAAAATCAAGAGAGGCAAAAAAATGAAAAAGTTTCTATTTAATCAGAATCAGAAAGAGCTTTATTGCCAGTTATGTTCACACATATGAGGAATTTGTTTTCGTGACAGAGCTTCTACAGTGCAACAGAATTACAGAGACAGGACAAAAACAGATACAGCCACGGTGGCAGAGTGGTTAGCACGTTCGCCTCACAGCAAGAAGGTCGCTGGTTCGAGCCCCGGCTGGGTCAGTTGCCATTTCTGTGTGGAGTTTGCATGTTCTCCCCGTGGTTGCGTTGGTTTCCTCCGGGTGCTCCGGTTTCCCCCACAGTCCAAAGACATGCGGTATAGGTGAATTGGGTGAGCTAAATTGTCCATAGTATATGAGTGTGTATGGATGTTTCCCAGGGATGGGTTGCGGCTGGAAGGGCATCCACTGCGTAAAAATATGCTGGATAAATTGGCGGTTGATTCTGCTGTGGCGACCCCGGATTAATTAAGGGACTAAGCCGACAAGAAAATGAATGAATGAATGAATGAAGTAGGTGTTAAATGCAAATATACAAATTGACAAGTGTATGTACAGGCCTATTACTATATACAACATTATATGTGCAGCTGTTATGTGCAAATTGGCATAAATTGGTTATGTGCAAAATGTTGGTTCCACAATTGTTATCATCAAGTGTTCATGAGATGGATTGTCTGGGGGAAGAAACTGTTTCTGTGTCGGGCTGTTCTGGTGCACAGTGCTCTGTAGCATCGACCAGAAGGTAAAAGTTCAAAGAGGCAAGATTTTGGCAGCCCTTTTGCTCGCTCTGGATAAGTACCGTTCTTGGAGAGTAGGGAGGGTTGTACCAATGATTCGCTCAGCAGTCCAAACTATTTGACGTAGTCTTCGAAGGTCAGATTTAGTAGCTAAGCTAAACCAGACAATTATTAATGTGCAGATGACAGATTCAATGATGGAAGTGTAGAACTGTTTCAGCAGCTCCTTTGGGAGGTTGAACTTTCTCAGCTGACGAAGAAAGTACAGCCTTTGTTGAGCTTTTTTTTTTACCTGGCAACACTGACATTCTTACACATTTTGTACCTAAATAAGCTGACTGGCACTTTTAAATGACAATATCTGCTCATCCACTATATATTTGCAATTTTAAGCAGTGCAAAATCTTATTCTAACTCTGATGCTTGTCAAAAATCTACATGTTTAGCCGGTGCCAAGCTGCCGTGTTTTCTCAAAGCAAAAGCATCTTGTTGTTCTTTAGCTCTCTTTCATTCTCTCTCTCTCCTTACACAGATGCTAAGGAAGGTCATTCCTAACCAAAGCAAACACAGTGATATGAATACTAAACTGTCTCCTTAATTGCAGATTAAGGAGACTGGGGATTATAAAAGAGCCCATATCTAGGCATCCCGATCAGCCCTCGCAGGCTGTTTGAAATGCATCCTTCAAGCAAAAACAAATGATGATGCAATATCTGCCTAGCCCAAAAGACTGATGAAAGCAGAATATTTTGAACTGCGCGACTACAGTCATTAGTGTTAGTCTCAACGCTGATGTTTTATAGACAGAACACAGGTTATTGTGTCCTCCCGTCTTAAAGTCTGTCTTCGTTTTTAAACCCATGAATGCAGTCACATCCTGGCAGTTGCCTGGTAACAGATGTGCCCGACTGAAATGTTTTTAATAATCAGACCCACGCTCGAGTCTGACCTTGTTATTGTGTGTGTGCGTGTGTTTGTGTGTTCGTGACCTTCACCCTGTATCTCTAATGAGTGTAAGTAGCTCTAACAGGGTTATGCTGCACTGCTAGCGCTAAACGACAGCGGGAATGTGAAGTGGGTTTTTACTGACAGGGTTTCGGAGACCTCCGGGACGCGACACACAGCACATGTTTATGTTGTTGTTGTTTTTTTTGCTCAGCTCATTATATGTCTGCACGGAGTATCGTCATATTGGTAATAAAAATAAGAGTTTGAGAGATCCAAGCTTGTTTCTTTTAGAATAAAGGCCACATGTCTGTTTGTTGTTCGCATCGGGGCTGTACTGTAATGACTTTTTGAAATGGCAGAGTTCGTCCAGTTATTTTAAAAAGGTTTGTTTTTCCTGACCACAGTATAACTGAAAAAATAAATAAATAAATAAATTGGATAGAAGACAGAAATGACAGTGGGCTAAATGAATGGTGGTTAAATGGACAGTATTTCCACACTAACTAAAGCCCTGGTCAGATCACACGAATTTGGCACCATTTCTTTGACGTAGGGTGCCTTGGGGATTCGTAAACGACAAATGGGCATTGTGAAACAAGATTCAATTGTTTCTTCCCGTGTAATGTCGCATTGTTCAAGACAACCAATACCATGCCTGCGACGCCTCATGACACCAGCGCAGAAAGTCTAGCATGTTTAATTTTTTTTCCGTTCTTCACGACGAGTTCAGTCACGTGGGTGACATTGCAATAGGAGCACATAATTTCTCTGTTATATCAGTGAGTGCTGCCTTTAATGCCCTGGTCAGGTAATCATAAAATAGGCTGCTTATTCACTTATGGGTGGGTCACGGGTGGATAAGATCAATCATTGGGTTAACACTTTATTTTGATGGTCCATTTGAGTATTAGTAGACTGTCTGCTTAATATCTGTTGATACTGACATTCAACAGACATTTATCTGATTATAAGAAACTTTGCAAGTATATGTCAACTTACACTAACCCCAACCTAACAGTCTACTTATAATCTAATGAAAATTAGTTGGCATGTAAATGCAACGTAACTTATATTCAACAAACGGACCATCAAAATAAAGTGTGACCATCATTGGTTATCCAAATTTTAACTACTTTTTCTAAAATATGAAGGTGTTTTAAGCAATTTTATCTGACGTACTGGCACAAATATGCATGCATCTTCATTCTCACAATAAGTTTCTGAGTTCTCTCATCCTTCCAACAGAGTTTGTACTTCTGAGGTAATTTGGGAACATGTTTAGTACCGCGAATACATTGCAAAAGTATTTCCTGCTTATTCAAATTTGTCATTAATAGTGAAATCAGTTTAATATAGGCTTTTCTGAAACTCTGAATTTTATTTAGGCTAGATTATTATTTTATTTACATTTACATATTTACACATTACATTTACATATTTTATTTGTTATAGTTTTATTTAACAAACCAATACAATCTCATGGCAATTTGTGTTTTGGCGCATATAGCGGACTTGTTTTGGTTTGACGAGTGCACTTCTCATATGTGTGTGTTCTCTTTGATTCTCAATATTCAATGTTTAAATAAGAAAATGAGTTTAAATGAGTTTAATTTAAACCGCTATAACAGCATACAGTATACAGTATTTTGTGGTCTCAGGTGTGCTTGCCCTCTGTCGAAAGTATGGTAAAAACGACATGATGAATGACTTATGGCACTTAAACTAAGTCTGCACTGCTTTGAGTTTGTGTTGATGGTGATGTGTTCAGGTCTCAGTGCTGTTATTGTGCATTGGTTTAATGCAGAGCACAAATTCCACTTGGTTCATGTGAAAGCAAACATCATGTTAGCATTCACTGATCGGTCATTGTGCATGCGTACATCCAAACATACACAGAACCAGTTCAAAGAGTAATAACAGCAAGGGAACAATACAACATGCAATTTTTACATTAAAATGCAAAACCAGAAAAAATGACATTCATATTGATCTGTAGGGGTCAGTGAATGATTCTATATAATATTAAGGTATTGTGGCATCCCTACTACCTTCCATTGTTTGTACCTTTCAAATGCTTTCTTTTTTTAAATGAATAATAAAATAATTTGTGAATTTATAAATAATAATGTGTCATTTATGAGTATTCATGACCCAAACTGTGCCTGTCACAGTTTGTTTACAGAGCCGAAAACCTGAAACCCCCAAAAAGAGTTTTCTTTCTGAAGAACTTGCTAATCTGTTGTGGATATTGTGTAGAGCATAATAAACTGCGCAAGCAAAATTAATATATGCTAAGTGGACTTTATTGACAGTATAATAATAAATTGGTTCAGGCCTATTTAATTACATTTATAAAAAAACATTTATTGATCCTGTCATTTGCACACCAGGGGGACGTCACTTCAGATTTGTGGTCATGCTTGATGTATTGCCACTTTTATATGGCTGTCTCATGCAGCACTGCCCACGTTCTGAAGCAGTTTTGTCCACCATCATTCCTCTTTGATTATTAAGCTTTACAGGAACCATAATGCTTACACACTTGCAGTTTATATCATGCAGGATGCTGTTTAAGTTCCTTTGGATGTTAACCATTGTTGATTAGAGTTACTAATTTGAAATTATTATTATTATTATTATTTAAATTTTGCTCTGCACTATGGCTTGATAAGACTAAAAACTAAAGCTATTTCAACAATACATGATGACACACAGCTGTGATCATCAATGGTTTAATAAACACACCGATCGCAATCATTTAGAATTAGGATTGTGTGTATGCTCGAATAGCGATCACAATATTTTAGTGGTTAACGTGCAGCATAATCCCAACTAAATATTGAAATATTGCACACTGAATCCGAAATTTTAGTTTGTAATTTTCATTAAAATATAAATTTGACCTCACGTCGTGTTAATTGTTTTGACACACTGCCAAAGTTCGATTATTATTATTATTATTATTATTTTTTTTTTTTTTGCATCCAAAAAGAAGTTTTGAGAAGTGTTTTGACAATTTAAGGCCTCTGTACAATCGAAAGGCAATTTTTTCAAAATGGTGATTGGATAAACTGATTCACTTGGTGTCGCAACTTAAAGCCATATATGATAAAGCCATATATGATAAGTATGGAGTAAAGAAATGGAATATAATGTAATATATGATATAATATAGTACAAATACAAATGTTCTGTGGTTTATATGCTGTGGTTTATATGTTTGTATGGTGGTTTGTCTGCACAATTTGGTGTTTGTGTGTGTGCATGTGTCCGTACCTTAGACAAACTGCCAGTTTCTGTTCAGGATCAATTGGTTCATAGAAATTGGTGGTCTTCTTATTAATATGCGGTTGGAGTATCGCTAGCAAAGTATCAAACTGAGCCACGGACATCCTGAAGTTAACTTTGAATGGGTCGGAATAATTCCACAGCTCTCTAACAAGGATGTGAAACTTTCCAATTTAAGGATGGGATGCACCAAATATTTCCTCTTTCCTTTCTTTTTTTTCTTTTGTTAAGCAGGGAGATAGCAAGAAAATTATTTTCACAACTCCAAGACATTTTATATTGTTTTGTGAATTACTTTGCAACAGATTAATTAATACGCATCAAACTCTGTGTGCAAAGTTTGTGATACGAATATGAATATGAATACGAGAAGAACGCATACAAAAAATTCAGACTTCGCTGCACGAAGACCTTAAATGTACCTATATTTAGCTCAACAGTACTATCAGCTGAATTCTCCTGCTGCGTAGCCATTTACCCTCATCACATTGCACTATTCTGGTGAAAAATAACTGGACTGTAGGTCTACCATGGCCCTAATCTCTTCCTGTCCTCAGCCTTCTGTATTTATCTGCCTCGAGAGCTCTTATCTTCCTCATTCCCCGCTACTGTGTGCCGCTCTGCTGTTACACCTCCTGATTTCTGTCAGAGTGTCTAAAGCGCCGGCCGCCTTTAATCTCCCAGAGTGCACCTGGAAACTCAAGTTTAGCTCCATCTTTTCACCTGTTAAAGGGGGAAACGTGTTCCCTGAAAGTAGTACAATACACTTAAAACTACCTCGCAGCTGCTTTTAACAGCAAGTCATCTGTAGTTGCAATCGAGCGCACGAGTCTTCCCCGTGGTTCAGGTGATTGCCGGTGCATTGGTGATATAACTCAGTTTTAGTGCACTTTAATGTGGCTCAGTCACTGGCCGGGAGCGAGAAAGAGTGCTGCTGATCCCTTTGAGACGTATCATTTGTGTAAAGTACAAGATAGCATTGCAGCACCATGGAGAGCTCCGTGTGCGTATGAAAGTTGGCATCTTAAAGTGGCTTCCCAGTGCCTCCTTTCAAACCTGACAGGGCCCAATAACACACTGCAATTAACACCCCAAATTACCCACCACAGGCTGGAAACCAAGAGAGAAAGAGAGAAAGGCAGTCGGAAGGAGAAGACAGCGGAAAAACTGGAAGGGAGGGCAATGGAGGTTGCGTCTCAGGCAGAATCCATTACACAATGAGGCCTCCAGAGAAATTGATTTGCTATTAGAGGGTAAATGCATATGTCAGGCGGTGGGAGATTTCCTGGAAGGGGCAGATTCCGAGCCCTCCTTTACAAAACCTTGATGGAACTGCCATCCGCAAAATTGCGTCTAATTTGATGTTGATATTTCAGCATGCACCATATAAAAGTATACCTTCTGCTGCTCCGTTTCTGATGGATCAGAGGCAATTTAAAAGAAGCGTTTCATTTAAGGCTCTTAGACTCGCACTTTCCATCTGTTTTATGTTAACACTTGCAGAGGGAGGCTGAAGTAACGCTCTGTGGTGTGTTGAAGGAGCGTTTACCAGTGAATTAAACTCTTTGGTGCATCAAACTGCTTAATAGTTGCGTTGCACGAAGGTCAGATGGTCCACTTACTTGTTGAAGTGCAGATAGTGATTAAAAGACATGGAATTACTGTATGTGAATGTAAAAAAAAATTACCTACCGCATCTTGATTTTCAGTATTTGATATCTTCTATCTTTTATGTCTGACAAGACTTTTTTATACAAACTGTTTTACATTAATTTTAATGGGTGACGTCAGTAAATCATGCTTCAAAGCCGATGTTTTTATTCTTTTAGGAATACAAAAAAATTGTAAGAATTAAAAAAAAAAGAAAAAAATGGATTTATAGAACCATATTAGGCATGGTGGCTCAGTGGTTAGCACTTTTGCCTCACACCAAGAAGGTCAGTGTTTCGAGTCCTGGCTGGGCCAGTTGGCATTTATGTGTGGAGTGTTTATGTGTTCTTCCTGTGTTCGTGTGAGTTTTCTCCTGGTGCTCCGGTTTCCCCCACAAGTCCAAAGGCATGTGCTATAGGTGAATTGGGTAAGCTAAATTGGCCCTAGTGTATGTGTCTGTGAATGAGTATTGATTAAATTGATTAAACTTGCGGGACTAATTTATGTCCTGCCGCAAAATTACTTTTATTATAATTTTAGTGATCTGCTTGAGGTGCAGTAGGTCCGCTTATTTTTATGCTTTTGATAAAGTAGCATTCAACTTAAGAGCTCTTTAGACCATGCGCCGGACGTTTCTCCATGTTTTTCGCTGGTAATGTCTTTAATTAAATAATTATTTAGGCCTATTTAATTATTCATTTATTATTTATGGACAATAATTGAGACATAAAATTAGATTGTAAAATACAACGAAAATGTAAATGAAAAAGCTTATTTAGTAACTGTCTTAGTCACTTTAAAATATCAGACACTGTACATCTGTCTAGTTCTAGGCTAAAACACTGCTTTATATATTTATTTATTTAGGCCTATTTCTATGTATGTTTGTACCTACTTTCATTTTAGTTGTCGTTTATTTTAGTGGTCTTTTATTTCTTTAATTTTACTTTTTACAAAATGAATCTTCATTTCATTTAACACATTTACAATAATAATAAAGCTGTTAACAAGTTTTTAATGATTAATGAAGCAATTATAATGTTTTTTCTATAATTTCATCTTCCTAAGTAGCAGGGTATTTACAGCTACTTTATTTCTGTCCGTTCGCATCCCGTCCCCTTGTGCCCCCTGGCGGCAAAGTCGCAAACTGCGGTCATACCTTAAAACACATTCTTCCACGGCGGTGGTAGAAGGTGCGGCGGTAATGTCCATATTTAAGTAGTACCAACCGTCCAAATACATGAGTGTATGAGTGTTTTTCAGTACTGGCTTGAGGCTTGAAGGACATCCGCTGTGTAAAACCTTTGCTGCATAAGTTGGCAGTTCATTCCGCTGTGGCGACCCCTGATAAATAAGGGACTAAGCCGAAGTACAATGAACGAATATAACATTTAACATAACATGTTCAATTAAAGTGGTGGTCCACTACGATATCATATTTGAAACTTTAGTTGATGTGTAATGTAGCTGTGTGAACATAATCAATCTCTGAATGTAAGATGCTCAAAGTTCAATGCAAAGGGAGACATTGGCTATTAGAGAGTTAGCTTAGCAAACAGCCTACAGGGAATGAATTTTGGGGACTACAAAAAAATACATCCTGGTTAATGATGTCATAAACCCTTCAGGTTACACGCGTACACCCCGCGCTGCGAAGGGACGTGGCCAGATGTGCTGTAATAATATCGACTTGTCAAGTCATGACTCATGACGTATCGGTGGCATATGGAATACTGTTTCCGGGTCCCAGCCGCTACTCATTTAAATTGAGAAAATATTTATTTATGTAATGTAATGTAATGTAATGGCCACTTTTTAGTCATATCACACATTAAAGTGAATTTTATATAAAATCATAGTGTACACATCCGTCTCTGGGGTTGCTGCATCATAAACACCAATATTTGAATTTGAATATTTATATTGCGATCGTGATTTTTGGAAGTATTACAGCGCTTTGTAGATGTTTATTATTATTATTTGATGAAGTTCCCAATGCAGTTTGATATAGTGCTTGGACCCGGAAGCCGTTTCGCTTGACGTCACACTTAACAATCGGATAGCAGGATGCTTCCTGGTGACATCCAGCCAATCTGCGAAACGCAGCACATTATGTTAGCTGACCAATCAGAGCCTCTTGAGGGCGGGCTTTTGGAGGAGCTAGGAAATATCGTTTTCATGTTAGCAAAGTAGCTGTATATAATCAAAGTAAGATATGTGAATAAATAATGTGATTTGTCTCAAGTGAAGCACGAGGCCACATTGCTTCGCACCCCATAAACACAATCAAGCTTTAAAAATACACCCTGGACCACCCCTCTAAAGTTGAAATGAAATATTCTCATGTTCACCATGAATAAAAAAAATATGGTCCCACTTTATATTAAGTGGCCTTAACTAATGTGTACTTACACCGAAATTAATAATTTGTTACAATGTACTTGTAAAAAGTGTAAAAGCATGTTTTTACATTGTACTTATATTGATTAAAAACCTGTATGTAATTACATCTGTAATTAATTTCTGTAATTACATTTGCAAGTACACTGTTGACCATCCCTTACTCCTTATCCCCCTCTTAAACCTACCCATACCACCAAACTTGTCCTTAACCCTACCCCTATCCCAACTCAAGAGCACCGTAAGTGTTCTCAAATACATTATGAACACAGTAAGTACATTGTATTTATTTTCTGATGCAAGTACATAGTAGTTAAGGACACTTAATATAAAGTGGGACCAAAAATATATAATAGATCAGTAACCATCTTTTTTAAGTAAGGTGTTGTAAACAGAATCTGACTAAATAACCCCCCCCACCCCCGATTACATAGTTTTTGTGATCATTAAGAGCAAAATCATAATTTAAATAAAAATGTGATAAATTGCAGAGACTTACTCAGATTAGTAATACTTATATCTGCTGCTTTTTTTAAATTAAGTCTCTAATTGCCTCCTCGTTCCATATGTTCACAGTTTTAGATGCAAATTGAGAAGTTTCTATAGGCAGAGCAGTGGGGGGTAAAAAGCAGCTGCTGGAGCCTGAGCTATGGATGACTTTGATATGGTCCCCTGCCAGAGCCTCTGCCCTTTACATGGGCCAGGATTCTGCCCAACCTGCTGTATGTTCCTCAATTCTCATGCATACCCACACATGCCATCATCACTCCGCTCATCATTAGTGCACAGGTGCAGGCTGATGACGTCAGGACATTTAGGGAGGGACTTGATTTTATACATCAGGACCCATATTCACAAAGCCATCGAAGGCTTAAAGTAGCTTATTTATCATTTATCCATCGATTCAAAGTCTGTTTAAATACATAACCGCTTATTGTTTAAAGGGAAGCACATTTAAAGAGACATTTACTTGTAGGGCGGGGTGATATGTAAAAATAAACATCTTTTTCATGATTTGATTCACCTGTTTTTATTATTATTATTATGTGTAACTTGTCAATTAAAACAAAAATAATGATTGTATAGTAAGAAACTACTGTTAAGTAAATGAGGTCTATTTGATCAAGAGTTTAGTTTATTGATCATTTGAGATGGAGATATGTCAGTTACACAGGCAATGGTTCCATGATTCATCCTTGGCATGACGTAACTGGACATGTGTGAGGACACAGTCATGTCCATAGAGTCAAGGTCATGATGTGGCTCACTAATTTAACTGGGATCAATGGCATCGTATGGCTGTGTGAATTTGACAGCTGAGAGACAAATACTGTGTGTGTGTGTGTGTGTGTGTGTGTGTGTGTGTGTGTGTGTGTGTGTGTGTGTGTGTGTGTGTGGGTGTGTGTGTGT
>CAIGQQ010004897.1:2367817-2381961 GCA_903798035.1 Danio albolineatus
GTGTGTGTGTGTGTGTGTGTGTGTGTGTGTGTGTGTGTGTAATTCTTATTGTGTAATTCAGCAATAAGTGTGGGATTACCTTTTGTCAGTACCCACTAATGTAAATCTCTCTGTTCATTCATTTCAGTTTTTTTGTTTTGTTCATTTTTTTTATTTTGTTAGATAATACATTGTCCTTTCTTTCTTTCTTTCTTTCTTTCTTTTCTTTCTTTCTTTCTTTCTTTCTTTCTTTCTTTCTTTCTTTCTTTCTTTCTTTCTTTCTTTCTTTCTTTCTTTCTTTCTTTCTTTCTTTCCTTCTTTCTTTCTTTCTTTCTTTCCTTCTTTCTTTCTTTCTTTCTTTCTTTCTTTCTTTTTTCGTTCGTTCGTTCGTTCGTTCTCCTATTTTTGTTGATTTTTACTTTAGTTTCTTTCTTTGTCTTGCTTGTTTTTTTCTTTTCCATTTTTTTGTTTGTTTTTCTTCGTTTTTTTCTTTTGTTTGTTTGCTTGTTTACATTTTGTTCTATTCATTCATTCGTTTATTCATTCATTTATTCATTCATCCATTCTTTTTTCTTTTGTTTGTTTGGTTCTTTTTTTCTTTCTTTTTTTCGTTTTTGTTTTTCTTTTGTTCTTCTTTTTTGTTTCTTTGTTTTTTTTGTTGTTGTTATTTTTTGTTTGTTTGTTTCTTTCTTTCTTTTTCATTTGTTTATATAGTTTTTTTTGTTGTTTCTTTCTTTATTCATTCATTCATCCATTCATTAATTCATTCATTTGTTTTTTCTTGGTTGTTCTTTTTCTTTCTTTGTTTCTTTCGTTGTTAATTTGTTTCTTCATTTTTTGTTAGTTAGTTATCTTTTTTATTTGTTTCTGTTAGTTTTTTTTGTCTTTTTTATATTGTTTATATTTCTTTCTTACTTTCTTTCTTTCTTTCTTTCTTCATTTTTGTTTGTTTATTTATTTTATTCCATCATTTGCTGCCTTCTTTTTTTCATTTCTTAATTTTATTTAGTTGAATTCGTTTTCGTTCTTTCTTTTTTATGTTTTTGTTGGCGTTTACTTCAGTTTGTTTATTTGTTTCCTTTTTTCTTTTGTTATCTCTTTCATTCGATATAGTTTTCTTGTTTATCTTTTGTTCATTCTTTAGTTTCTCCTTCCTCCGGTCTGATTCTTGTGGCTCTTGGTTTCATCATCTCATCTAAGACTTTTTCGTGTGTAGCTATACAGCCACATTTCCTGCTGCCATCTCAGTGGCCATCACCTTCAGATGATATGTGATTGATTTTAGCATTTCGGCCATGAATGACATATCTTGAGTGAGAAATGATTTTACCCTTTCAGATAGGGAAAAACTGATTTCTGAATGCATGCTTTGAATCTTAATGTGTCCGTGCGTGCATGTGTACAACAGGCTGCTGTTGTGTTTGCCGGAGGAGTAAGTGCTTATAATGTACAGTACTCTCAGGATCAAGGAAGTGCTGGAAAGGAAATGATGTTTAACAGAGCAAGGAATTTTTCACAGTATTTCCTATAATATATATTTTTTCTATGTGTACACGCTTCCTATGCTGAGAAAGTCATTTTCATGCACATTTGTCCCTGGCAATTGCCCGGTTTCACATTTTTTACTCCATAAAGCGTTTTTAATGAAGAGCATCCGACTGAATGACCCCTCGGTCTGCATCTTCTGGTGGTCTCTGTGTTGTTGATGAAGCGTAGGCCACTGTGACTCGCTCAGAGCATCAACAAAAGGTGGACTGCTGGTTTCTTACGCACATCCCCTCTGGAGTAGACCTATTATTTAGAGAATGCAATGCCCCCCCGGCCCATTCATTTCCTAGACACGAGCGGGTACTACGAGGAAATTTCCCAGCGTCCGTCAAGCTCCCTGGTGAGCAAAAATCAATAGCCACACTGCAATGCATGCAGTCTGAAAAACGCACCACCGTAGCCCATTTATTACAGATGCGCCGCAGGATAATCAAAGCCAGACCTGATAATGAAGGAGCTCTGCTAAGGCAAGAATATTTTAACATCAGCTGAAATGAAAATTAAGTTCCCCGCCGACTGTAATTTATGTATCAAGCTTGTCATTTGGTAAATACGTATGATTTGCCTGGAGCGGCATCCAGATTTAATTGTACCAGACTAGTTCCATGTTCTGTTTATCATTTGAAACAATAGTTCAGGTCATCTAGCCGTGACCTGCACATGATCAGCACATTCTTTGGTACTTTTTGTTAAGATACTATGGTATTGCAGCTTACTTTTAAATGGTTGGTTCAGTTATTCTCCCTCGTGTGGTTTTAAAGCTACATGAGTTTCTTTCTTCTGTTAAACCTGAAAGATATTTTGAAGAATGCTGGTTGCTTGAATCCCTTGACTTCCATAGTAAGAAAAAAAAGGTAACGCTTTACAATAAGGTTGTATTAGTTAATGTCAGTTAATGGATTTACTAACATGAATAAACACTGAACAATACAGTTATTACAGTATTTGTTCAAGCTAATCAAAACTAGTTCATAAAAAATACAGCTTTTCATTGTTACTTGATGTTAACTCACGGTGCATTAACTAATGTTTACTATCATGAATCATAAAATTAGTAAATGTGGATACTTCATGTAAACTAGGATTTATAAATGCTGTACATGTATTGTTTATAATTAGTTCATGTTAGTAAATACATAAACTACTGAAACCTTATTGTAAAGTGTGACTGAAAAAAAAAATACTATGGAAGTCAATGGGTCCCCGCAATCTGCATTTTTTTTAACAAGTCAAGAATGAGAAAATGATGTACTGTTTATTTATTTATTTATTTATTTATTTATTTATTTCATTATTTATTCATTCTCTTAGTCACTCAGTTCTCAATTCTCCAACATCAGTATAGCAAGTGTCAAAATTCCAACCAATATCAGTGTTTTGCCAATAAGCACTAAGAAATAATCATTCTAATTCTACTAATCAGAAAGTACTAAAAAAAAACAAAAAAAAAACCCAGGACTGAAACAGGACTGAAACTGTTAATCCTACATGCTGTTTTTAAGCCTTGGCCAGCACACTGCTACAGTTAAAACAAAAGTCCTAAACTATGTCTAAATAGCTGGTTTTGACTGAAGTTTTATATTAATCCAAAAGTTTATGTGCAAGATAGAGTCAGGTCCTCTGTTTAACGTGTCATCCGAAAAGACGGCGCTCACTGAGCAGTATAGAGTCCCCATCACTATACTGGGGCTCTAGGTCCACCCGGACCGCAGGTTGAGCGCCCCCTGTTGGCCTCACTAACACCACTTCTGGCAGCAACTGAGCTTTCCTAAGTGATCTCCCATCCAGGTACTGACTGGGCGCAGCCCTGCTTAGCCTCAGAGGGTGACCATGTGAGAGTTGCAGAGAGCTAGCAGTCGTTGCTTTTAGTTATGATGCTCCCAAAATCATTCATTCATGAGTTCATTCATAAGTTCATTCATGAGTTCATTAATTCTTGAGTTCATTCATTCATGAGTTCATGAGTTCATGATTTTAGCATGTGTTTCACGCAGTGGATGTCCTTCCAGCTGCAACCCATTACTGGGAATCCATACACACTCATTCAGACACACATACACTAGGGCCAATTTAGCTTACCCAGTTCACCTATAGCACATGTCTTTGGACTTGTGGAAACCCAGAGCACCTGGAGGAAACCCACACCAACATGTGGAGAACATGCAAACTCCATACAGAAATGCCAACTGACGATTGAGCTACTCACTGCTCCACCATGAGGCCCCTACACCCAAAATCATTCCACATAAATCCACAATTGTTTTTTTTTTTTTTTTTTTTTTGCACAGAAATAGCATAAAATGTTTGCAGATTCTGTCTGGCCCTATCAATGAATAAAAAAAAACGTTTATTTGACCATAAAAAGTGAACCAGCAATTTACTAAACATTTTCTGTTCACTACTGTAAAGTGTAGTTATTTCCAGGGAGTGTGACGCATAAACAGCAGAGTTTCTTCACAATATCCTGTAATCAGCTCACACCTGAAGAGAATCAAGAGCACTTTACTCCACTCAGCACTGGAATTATGTATCATAATAATACGTAGCAGTTAGAATGAACCCAAGATGAAGTGCAATAGTTACATAACAAGCACAAGGTGTACTCTTTTAGCAAAATAGAGCCGTTTATTGATTTGCTACAGGAGAGATTTATTGCCTCAAATTCAATTTATTTTCAGTTATATTTCCTTCTTAGACACTGTTTATTCATAGAAAGCCACGTGTTGATTAGATTCAATATCTGCTACCCTTTCTGGTAATTCCAAGGATTTGGAGTTGAACCGTGCCTATAAACCCACTTGATTAATCTCCTTATTTGAGAAGAGAATTGCTTTGCAGCCCTACTGTAAATATTTAACTGGATTTGAAAGTGATGTATTGACCTGGAACTATACTGCATGTGTGGCTTTGTTTTCATCTTGATCTTAAAGCATAAAAAAAGTAAATCTATTTTTTTAAGTGTCTGAATTATCTGTTTATTCTTGCTTTGTTACCCTTTTCTTTAGCATAACAGTAGATTTTGTATTTGTGGTAATCCTTGTTAGCAGCCACCAGGGCTAGTCTAGATAGAGTGAAAAACATAAACAGACAACACACAAAAATGTAATACTAGTACCTAACAATAATACACTGAAGTTGATTTGTCTATACAAGACACTGAATATTGATTCACAGCCATGGCAAGCTGTATTGAGTACATTTACATTAGTGTCAGACATTATTTCGCTTTATAAACCCTCAATGTATCATCAGGAACCACAGGTGTGCCTTTTTGGTAGCACTTTACTTAAAGGGGTGTTAGTTAGACTGTCATTAAACCTTTATAATCATGACACGTGATGAATGTGGATGCGATGTGATGCATGCATATGAAAACTGGTATTAAATGTCATTTGTTCCGTTATGTCATTTTAAATGCAAAGATGACATTCTTTATTATGATAACTTGACATAAACCAATTCATCTCAACCAGTCTTCAGACGACTTGTCAACAATCTGTCATAAACATGATTGTCATGAGGCATTATAATTGTGTCATTAATATTTTTCTCATTGTGTATTTAGTTTAACAAACTGTATTTGTCATTAAAATCATTATTACTCTGTCAAATAAATTTTATTGTGATAAATATTTAATGACAAAATCAGCTGTAAAAAATGGCCGGGATTTTAATGGTAAAAAACTGTAAAAATGCTACAGTAAAAATCTTTAACCTGGTAAACAGTATGTTTCCGTAATATATATGGCAAATAACCATAAATTGACTTTCCCAGGATTCCCTGCATGGCACACCATTTTTTTCCAACGTTATCTTACGGCAATTCGTTACTTTTGATTTAGTAGCTAATTCGTATGAATTCATACGATCTAATTCGTACAGTTTAGTACGATTTGCTCATCACCCAATGAGGGGTGGGTTTAGGGGTGGGGTTGGGTGCTACACATCCTTTTTTAAATCGTACATTTTCATACGTATGAATTCGTACGAATTAGCCACTAAACTGGCAAAACAAAAAAATGCTTACGTTTTCTCAAGAAATCATGCTGTTTTTTTCTGCTGTTTGTTGACATTACTATGGATCTTTTTAGCTGTTCCCCCATCAGTTATGTACATTAGAGATTTATGTTACATCTAATGTTGATAAACAATGTTTATTTCATGACTTTAATTTCATGAGTGTTACCATACTGGTGTTTAGTAGCTGTGTGAATGACACTGAGCACCTTCTACACACTGATACACTTTTCTGCTTGTGGGAAAAGTTGTTTGTGATGAGGATTGATTTACTATGTAACTTTCTCATCACCACCTCCATATGGCTGTGTTAACATGTTTACCTGGGTTACAAAAAAAAAACATGATATGTAGATGTTGGTAATTCAAAATACAGACACATTACCTCTGTAAATTACCTCGTATTTCATTATATGGTAGTTTACTGTAAAAATGAGAAATTACTTTTACGGTTTGTACCATGTTTTTTTTTTTTTTACCAAAAATTGTACGGATTAATGACGCTGTTATAAAATTCATCACACATTTATAATGTGTTCATGACAATCATGTTTATGACAGATTTATGACAAGTTTAGTTGTCTTGGTGACGTCAACTTGTCATGACCAGTGTTGGGCAGGTTCCATTAAAAGAGTTATTAGCTATAGTAACTAGTTACAAATAGTAACTGATAGTTCATTCGCGATTGATTAACCAGTGGAAAATCTTCTCTCGCTCTGCATGTTTTCTACTGCTGATTTTAACCCAGGCTTATTCTTAGATTTCTGAGATTTCAAGAACCCACCAGAGGCCATTGTCGACTGGCTGTTTGACTGACTAATCGCTCTACTGACCCACCCTCCTCCTTCCCGAAACCCAACCAATAGTATTCTAAAGAGCACAGATTGACCCCTTTTGTGCAAAAATGCGTCTGACCGTAGTTTCTGAATCTCCTAAAATGTCCTGGATTCGGGTTTTACTTACGCTTTCTAAAGTTGCCGTTATTTGAATGTGTTTTTAGATTACCTTTTTGCAGCTTCCTGCATGCACACAGCCACGAGAGAAACATTAAATGACTAATCATTTAACAAACGGCTCAGATAAACTTTTATATATACTCTGAGAGAACATAATATAATGGCTGCAGTGTATTTGTACATCATTAGAAATGGCTAATCAACTCATTTACCTTATTTAAATCAATTCACTTTTTTAGTAATTATTATAATTTTGCGCAATAATGTCTATTTTTATTCCTTTTCTCTGTTATTTATTTCTCATTTGCTGTATATCTAGATTTTTTATTTATTTAATGATGTTAATATATTACATACTTCATACATAAAATACTAAAATGCTTTGGCAATACTGTATGTCATGCCAATAAAGCAACTTGACCCTTTATGTGCTGTGGGTAAAAGGTGGGTTTCAATCCGGCTACCACAGCAAGTATTTTTCAAACCTGTGGAAAGCACAAAACGTTGCTTTTTACCATGAAAAATGTTTTTGAAGTTAAAAAAAAATGTTTAATTAGGAAAAATGTCATCTTCATCTTAGTTGCCCTGAGGGTGAGTATACAGTATTAACAGTACATTTATATTTGTGTGTGAACTATCCCTTTAAGGCTTACTCCAATGTTTTTGTACAGCTCTGTGCTGTCAGAAGAACATCAGTGAGTAACATTATGAGTCAAGGTTTTCATAACTCTGTAGTGCCCCCACTCGCCCCCAGCCTGGGCCAATCACATCCCTGCATTATTGTTTGTCCCACACCACCCGCATGTTAACATTTTGACGCATTTGATGGCTGGAATCACTCACTCGGTGTTCACATTATGATTTAGTACAGTGAACTTTTATTTCATTTTTTTAATGTACTTTTCAATTAATCGTACCTGTTGTTGTGGATAGATGAACTGATATCTGTGTTTAAGCTCTGGGTCACTTTCTGGGTGAATTCTGGGATTTCCGAGACGATGTTCTTTGGCTTTTGCTGATGAGTGTGTTTCTCTGAACGTGAGATGTTGTCAGCAGAGAGGTTCGGTGATGTTAAAATGAAGCTCATTTGCAGTTTGTGAAAATGCACGGCAGGGTGTGATGGGAAGCGGAAGGAAGAATAATGAAATCTCTCCTCCTGCTGTAATACGCGCTCGCACACACCCACTTAGCAGATCAGTGTGAAAAATGAGCGTCTTATGAGTCTAAGGGCTGTCCATTGATCTGTGTGTCAACCGGGTGTTAAAAAATGATGGCTCTTGAAAAATGTGGAGTATTTGTAAGTAAGCAGTACACAAACATTATTAAATGACGGTTAATCATTGTTGACAAGTAATATTTTTCATTGGCTTCATGGCTTCGTTCAGTGATTTTTTTATTTTTATTTTTTTCTCTTAAGATTTAATTTTCATAAAAAACAAACAAAAACAAACACTGTGATCAATATGGTACAATATGATAACAAGAGGATTGTTTGAAAAAGTTTGCTCTTGTATTCTCATTAAGACCGGCTCTATATTTAATTATTTTAATTTTTGCATTATTTATTGCCAATTATTCATGTCATAGCAAAACTGAGGTCTTTAGCACCAAATGATTTTCAGAAACTATTGTAATATGCTGAATTATGCTCAACAAGCATATCTCATTCTATTGTCAATAATAAAACATCTGTACTGATTCATATTTTTCTGTAAACAGTGATACCTTTTTTAGAACTCTAATAAGTTAATAAGAACAGCACTTGGATCATAAAGAAATACAGTGGGGGGAGAAGTATTGAACACATGTTTTTTTTTCCCTGGGAATAATATTTCTATAGGAACTGTTGACATGTTTAATATGGAATGACACAAGGAGAGAGTACTGAACTACTGAAATGTATTAAATGCTTTATATACAGTAAAGGCTTTTTTGGTGATGGCAGCTTAAAGACACCTCTCACATGGAGAATAAAGTCACATGCAGTGCTCGTTGTGAGTGTTTCACAGACTTCAACAGAGTGTAAAAATCTTGATAGTTCTGTGGGTTGTCTATCAAATCTGATCTTTATTTTGTATTTTCTATTGGATTCGAGTCAGGTAATTGGCCGGGCCATTCTACAGCTTGATCTTTTTTTGAAAGATTTTGAGAGTTTCCTTGGCTGTGTTTTGGATCGTTGTCTTGCTGAAATGTCCATCCTGGTTTCATCTTCATCATCCTGCTAATGTAGATGTTGGACTGAAGCAGCTAGTAATAATGTACAATGATGGGCAGATGGTTGCTGAATAACTTCTGCAAATTTTCAGCTGCTGTCTGGTCTTTCACTGCCTTTCTACACCTTCATGTGTTCAATCCTTTTTCTTGTGTAATTTCATTTTATTACACATATGGTAACTTCATTTGTAAACTAATTAGATCTGTTTTTTAATTTCATGTATGTATTTTTGGTTGTTATCAACATCTGGTGACAAATTCAAGTCAACATCAACCTTTAAAAATATGTTTTCTAAAAAAAATGGTGACGTGTTCAATACTTATTTCCCCCTGTATGTATGTACTGTATGCATTCCTATTCACGGTCACTTTTGATACATTTATTGCATTTTACTGAATTATAAGAAGACAGAAATAGTATATGCCATTTGAAGAGGCAAATTTTATATTTACAAAATATCTATTTTACTTAGATTTAAAGTTTGTATAAAAACATGGTTTCTTTCATTGTGCACATTCTTGTTTTTATTGTAAAATTAAGCAGTGCACATTATTTCAATAAAGCAATGTTTGTGTTCTAACAGAGAAAACCAGACAGAGAAGTCCATCTGTACAGTTTTTTTCTTTTAAAAACTGCAATTATGTTACATTACGGGTTGCAAATGCCATTTTATATTGGCTTTAAAGGGGTCCTCAATTATGCTTCATTATTGAATATCATTGTTGTCTCTTACAGTTCCTTAGGAGAGTTAAAAATAGAAACAATTGAGATAATTGTTAACTTGCAGAGTATAGAGCTATGGAGTGAATGTGAAAAGCATTGGTTAAGAGTATTTGGTATTTGGCAGACTTTTGTATCTAAAGGCCAATAAACACCCCCATTTGAGGCATTGTTGGGTTCCTTTAACACTAGTTAAACACTTTTTTTGTTTAGGACTAAGATTTAGAGAAATATGAGATACTGAATAATATAAAAATAAAAATGTTATGTATCCACTCTAGTCGATAAACCTTCTGCTGAACCCATTTATTGATAGGGAGATAAAATACATTGGAGCCTATTAGGGCTTCCAGTATGGATATCACGTTATCACATATCATGTGATCATTCACAATAGTTACATCGCAGGAAATGCCATTATAGTTTAATTTATTTAAACGATATGAGATCGCCTTGGTTTTCTACCTCTATTTTCACTTTAGCCTATATTATAGATGTGATTTTGAGGCTTGTGACCGTATTATGATTGTAAAAGCATTAAGGCTTAAGAAATGGTACCACTTGTAACTATAATAATGATTGATTTTATTAAATTAATTTTATTTTTTATTCAGTTTTTGTACCGTAATACTGATAGACTCAGAAAAACGTATTTATTGATAAAACCCTCATTGTATACATTTCTATTATTGTGTTTATATATGCTTGTCGATTGTTTATTTAATTTAATGTAGCTGTCCCCTACAGAATAATCATAATCAATCTAAAACGATTAATTCCTACCAAAAGAGATATTTAAGTCATCTGGTAAAATTGTGTTTATATCATAATTATATCGCAGACTAAATATCACAGTGTTGGATTTTTCCAATGTCATACAGCTCTAGAGCCTATTGACTTTTACTGGTCGAACAATATCATTTTTGTTTTTGTGTTTTAACCATCTGTTAAGTTTCACCAAAAATCTGTTGTGGATATATGATGCTAAAATTTTAATTCTTACTTAAAAAAAAAAAGCCTCCAACACAATATAAAATAGCTTCTCATGGCATTAAAAGATACAATTACAGGTAGATTCCGGCATTATGTTCAGCGTCAGAAGCAGTCTCGCGCAGATGTGAATTTGACACGGAGCCAAAGCATTTGAGAAGTGTGAGAGATACAGCTCATGTTTTCCCTCACCGATGGCGCAGACAGATTGTGTTTTTTGGTCTCAGAGGAACCCCAAGAGTGTTAGATGATTTAGTCCACTAGCTTGGGGAACCACATTCATCTCTCTCACAGGCAGAAGAGCCCCAGAACCATCTAGTTCTCTCACAGATAGCGACTGTAGTGGCCCAGGGTCACCCGCTTTGTTAGCACAGACAGGAAACAAAATTTAGATCCTGCACAGGAGATTAAACACACGGCTCGGACTCTCTGTTGGCATTATGTAAATAAACCTGCAGATAAGAGAAGGGAGGAAACTGTAAGATGTTAAAAGGGAAGAAAAGAATACTCCATCATCGCTTGTTAAAACCTATTTAAACCAACTCAGGCTCTTTGTGAAAACGTACCCTCGTATTGATTTTCGGAATAGCGCAAATTATGTTGCCAGAGCTACGTATGGCTGCATTTCATCTCTAAAACGGACAATAAGGGGCAGCGTGACACCGCCGACGGCTTATGTTTATTTATTTATTTATTTTTTTGCGCTACCAGTTGACCACTTACCTCCGTGTGGAACAACGGAGTTCGAGTTTGGTAAAGAATGGTTTCGGAGAGCAGGTAAAACGAAAGCAAAAGGCAAAAACTAAAATAAACCAATAAATAACAGGGTGAGAACATGGTAAGATCTGAAAACTTGGTAAATTATCAGGCAGCCGCTAGGGGTGTCATTTTCTGGATTGCTTTTGAAAACACTGTCGGTTGGGTTTAGAGAAAGGGGTTAATCGGGTCAATTGGTGGTTTTATGAACACTATCGTTGGGTTTAGGTGGGTTCAGTCAGTCAGTTGACAGTGGCCTCTGGTGGATTTACATGGGAAGAGCAGGCACTAATGGCACTCGTGGGAGAAATTTGAGATCTGAAAAAGCATAAACAGCAGCCTCTGGTGGATTTGTGAAAACAAAAACTGCAAAAAAAACGTAGCTCCCTGGGACGTATCTCACGATCTCCAGATATGTACTGTATATATCTGAGCCTGGGTTGATTTAAACACATAAAATAAGATATTTTGAAGAATGTTGGAAACTGGTAGCCATTTAGTATTTTCTATCCTACTGTGGAAGTCAATGTTTTACTGTTACCAAAAGTTTTTGTTCAACAGAAGAATGGAATGCATAAAGGTTTAGAATTGTTTTTAAAGGGATAGTTTATCCCATTTATTTATTTTCTTGCCATTTACTCCAGTAGAAATCCTATAACAGCTGAAGGTTACAGGTTTCCAACATTTTTCAAAATAACTTCTTTTGTGTTCAATATTCAAACAGGTTTGTGACAAATTATTGTTGAGTAAATGGTTACAGAATTTTTAAGTTTTAGTTGAACTATCTGTTTAAGAGTGGGTAAATGGAGAGATGTATGATTATTTTAATAAGAACAGACAAATTCATAAGCAAATCTGTATATCACATTAAGATGTTTGAAGTTTTCCACATTGTATAACACATTCAAGAAGTTTGAGTACTTTTTACAAACAAAATGTAATTTATTTTAACTTCAAAATGTTACATTTAAAATTATAGTTCACCCAAAAAGAAAAATTCTGTCATTATTTACTCAGCCTGGCTTTTTTTTTTCATACAGTATTCTATGTAGAGGGCGGAGGGTTCATTCAAAATGCGGCATGTTTAATGTGAACTGGAATGGATTTGTGGTTGTAGAAGTATCTTCAGAGTGACACATTGCAAGTTTTTTGTTAGGACAATGGCTCAGTGGTTAGCACTGTCCCCTCACTGGTTCAAGTCCTGCCTGGGCCAGTTGACATTTCTGTGTGGAGTTTGCATGTTCTCCCTGCGCTTGTGTGGGTTTACTCCGGGTGCTCCGGTGTCCCCCACAGTCCAAAGACATGCAGTACAGGTGAATTGAATAAACTAAATTGGTCGTAGAGTATGAATGTGTATGGGTGTTTCCCAATGCTGGGTTGCTTCTGGAAAGGCATCTGCTGCGTAAAACATATGCTGGAATAGTTAGTGGTTCATTCTGCTGTGGCCACCTCTAAAATAGAGACTAAGTCGAAGAGAAATGAATGAATGAGTACTATATACAGTACTTTTTTTTTCTTTTTTTTTTCAGACCAGAAAAGAGAGAGGTTGTTTCTCATCAAATTCAATCATATAGACACTCGTAATTTAGCCTGTATTACTTAAGGTCATTCTGTTATATTACTACCATTTACTTTTGAATGATTGTAATGCTGGTCGCTAAACACTTACAGCAGCACCGTATTGTGTAAATGATGACTTGATTTTCAGTAGGGTGAAAGATCCCTTCAGTTCAATGTATCAGTTGCTGTTTAATCATTTGTGAAATTTATTTGTAGTCCCAGAGTGGAAACCTGTTCTTCACCATTATTCCTTTTTCTATAGTTTGAGAGGTTTGCGAGTTCGCCAAGCAGCCTGTGTCTTTTTTTTTCTTCTTTGCCCTGCCTCCTCCTCGCTCACCTGCTCTAGGCTCTCTCTGCGTGTAGATTGTACTAAGGGGAGAGGAGTGTGAAGAGCATCTCTCTACCTCTCTCTCTCTCTCTCCCTCTCTGTCTCTCTCTCTCTCCTCTCTCCCTCTCTTCTGACGCTGAGACTGGTGACTCCTCCACAGTGTTTACTCATAATTCATACGGAGAGATTCCGCTCAGCCACACTATGTTTGCCTCCATTTGGTACGCCAAGAAGCTGGGGCGCAGGCTGCTTCAGAATGCTAGGAAGGCTAAAATGCAGAAGGTAGGTGACAGAGATTTCCATTCACTCTGCGGAGGGTTCATTTAAAAAGAGTACGACCTGGTTTGCGGTGTGTTTTAATGTGAACTGGAAAGGATTTGTGGTTGAAGAAGTGTCTTCAGGGTGACACATTGCAAGTTTATAGGTTTTTATTTCCTTTAAAAGTTTAATGTTAAAAAGCCGAATGGTGAAACATTTTCCCTCATGCAAGATTGAGTTCTTCCTTGTCTTTCTAGATGTAATCTTCAGCATCTTCTAGTGGGAGTAATATAATACGTTTTATCCCATTGTTGCAAAGCCCCAGCTTGCTTGACGAGGCATTAATAATGATCTGTATCGTTCTAGTTAAACTGCAGAAAATCCTCTTAACCTGCTGTCGTCCTGTTATGGTGATGTTTGCCACGCTGTACCATCTGCGAACTTTACCAGTCTGTCTCCCTCTCTCTTTCTCACTCTTTCTCTCTCTCTCTCTCTCTCTGTGTGTGTGTGTGTGTGTTTCTCACAGTCTTGAGATGTTCAGCATCAGATCTGATTTGTCCTAACCTAGCCTGCCTGTCTGTTTGAAATTTAACTAGTCCTGTTTGTGACAGGCTCACTTCCAGTCTCGTTTTTCTCCTTCTCAGTGATCCCCAGTCTTGTTGCCCTTACTAAACATTAGATCATATTTATTGTTATGGTTTAAAGGGAAAAAGTGTGTGCGCTTGATCCAGTGAATGCAACAGGTTTTACACTGTTACCTGCCTAATGTTCTATCTATCTATCTATCTATCTATCTATCTATCTATCTATCTATCT
>CAIGQQ010004897.1:2381971-2409640 GCA_903798035.1 Danio albolineatus
TCTATCTATCTATCTATCTATCTATCTATCTATCTATCTATCTATCTATCTGTCTATCTGTCTATCTACCTATCTGTCTATCTGTCTATCTGTCTATCTGTCTATCTATCATATCTCTACAGTATGTTCAGGTCATATCTGGTTTAAATTGAACAATTTACACTGATGCTTTTTGAAAAAAAATGTTATAGGCATTTCATAGGCAATTTAAGGATGTATTTAGTTGATTGAAAACACAGTAAAACCTTAATATTGTTAAGCAGTATTACAATTTAACATTTCAAATATTTATTTCTACAAATATATTTTATTCATGTGATGTCAAAGCTCAAGTTCTAGGAGTCATTAACCGAGCCTTCAGAGATCAATCCAATGTTGTGATCTCTCTTTTTTTTTTTTATAAACACAAACTATTACTTAAAACTGTTACTACTAACTACTACTAACTTTTTTATTATTATTATTATTATTTATGAAATTCACCCCTTTTGGTGAAGTTTATGTAATTTCTAGTGCGGGTTTTGTTGAACATCCAGCAAACTGCTGCCTAGCAACACCATAACCTTGCGTTTAGGTGAAGGAATCCTCTTCCTTTTTTATATGCACACATTAGACTCATACATGTTCATATGCTCAGGGCTTTTAGCTGAGGTGGAAGAGAAAGAAATTGATTTATGCTGACAAAGTGTGCAAAGGACACTTCCCCCCAGTCTGGAACTGTACGTCCAGTAGAGCAGAACGTGGGCAGTTGCAGATGACCGTAGGCCACATAGGGACACCACCGATGTACCTGGAAACCTTCTGCGTCTGTGGGTCTGAATTATGCTTTACTCTGGCCCTGATAGAACATTCAGTTTTAGAGGGAAAATGCTCAGTTTGTAGGAAAATGAATGCAGAACATTGTCCAATATACAGTTGAAGTCAAAACGATTAGCCCTCCTGTGCATTTATTTTTTCTTTTTTTTTTTTATATTTCAGAAATTATGTTCAACAGAGTTTTTAACAGTATTTTCATTTGAAGCTGAATACTTTTGTCTGTATCTAGTCTAATATTATGTACTGTCATCATGGCAAAGATAAAAGAAATCAGTTATTAGAAAGTACTTATTAAAACTATTATGTTTCGAAATGTGTTGAAAAAAAATCGTTCTTTCTGTTAAACAAAACTTGTGGGAAAATATTGCTGAGGAATCCAGGAAGCCAGGAATTCAGGAATCCTGACTTCAACTGTATGTGATGCTTTTTTTAGTTCTTCAGGTGTCATAGTTGACCTTGGAATGTTGTTGATGGGTTCAGAAATTCACTCCACCAAAAGCTTGATGATTGTATTGATTTAGTTTTGGCAGGAGGGTTTCACACCCTGCTCACCTGCCAGTACTGGCACTGTTTCAGACTCTCCAACAGAGGCTTCTGGAACATCACTGGAGTTACTTTCTTTGTCTTGAGAGAAACATTGGTGATGCTGAGGACGTTTTTATTTATTTATTGCTTTTTTTTTACCTATTTATTTATTTTTGTGATGTTTTATGATCTTTTATGCTCTGAGGGTAAATCTATCAGCTCGAGCAGAAGTTGGGGTGTAATTGAAATTCTTTAATTTGGCAAACTGTCATCTGGCTTTTGTAGAGTGGCTTTGTTTAAAGCTGAGGGAAATGTAGAATAATTGAGACTTTGATTTAGGAAGATCGATTGGGTTAAAATAAATTGTGCCTGATTTCCAGTGTATTTTTCTTTTGATTTATGGATCTAGAAATAAGCACCATTCACACTTGAGTGGTTGGTGCAGGTGCGCTAACACAGACAATTATATGAGAAAGGTTTTTCACATTGCTTTCAAGCTTTCAGTAAAATTCAGAGTTTATTGAAATAGTAAAAGCCTGATCATGCCTTCATCAGGCTGTTTAATCAGATTACTGGTGTTATTTGTGGATAATCAGTTGCCAAACTTTAGCCAGGATGTTATGGGTACATTTCAGCACTTTTTAGACATGTTATTGCTCAGGACAGATCCATAAAAATCCCTAGATTGAATCTGAATGTATCTAAATTCATACATAGTACATGCTTTTTCTCTTTTTTTCCCCCATCTTCAAAGATCCAGTAGACACAGTTTATAATAGTTAACCTGGATTTGAGTGTTTCACGTATATTTGTGGCCTCCCAGCACTCTTGCGGCACTATTACGGTGAAACCTGTGAAGCGATACAATCAAATTGAAATGAACCCTTTTCATTATTTGATCAGGCGAGAATGTCTCCTCAGCCAATTTTCGCATTTGTGAATAACCTCTGAGCAAAAGTAATTTATTTAAATGATATGAAGATCGCCTTGGTTTTCTACCTCTATTTTCACTTTAGCCTCAATAACTTCTCCTCCAAAAAGGACAGTGGTTTATGAGGAAGATTTCATGGAAGATGGCTGTTTTGGATATTGTTTGTGAGGCTCTTTGTCCTTGTGTTCAATTGCCCTTCATATAAAAAATGTGTCTGGGTCATACGCGGACAGCATGCGCTCTTAGGTCATGTTTCCCGCTGGTGTTAAGACCCATTATACTTGAGGAACAGGTGAAGGTAGACAGTCTTCCTCCTGTCTTTGACCTGCCCACCCCAGCATCTGCTCTGCGATTGCTTGCTGAATGTCCCTGCAAGTATTTAAAATGTTAAAATGCAACAGAAGTTAGTATTATTCCAGTAGCAAGAGTATATTTCCCCCAAAAACAATTGCCACAAATGAACAAAAAGCTTCATAAAAGCATCCCAAAGGAGAGCCAGATTTGGTTAAGGTTAAATTAAAGTGAGAATGTAATCTTGTGAAAGAGTCAGAAGGAGTGGAACGTTTTGCAAGTGATCAACTGACAATCCATGATTTATAAAACATAAATACAGCCGCTTAAAGCAGCACAAAAACCATTGCAGATTTGGCTCCAAAAACTATATTTGCTACTTGTTCAAACTACTTATCTAAAAAGAGCTGAAACAACAAAATTCTTGATATTTTTTTTGGTGGGAATTTTGTCCCTGTCTCACACTGAACACAGTCGACTGGGGGTGGGCGATATGGAAAAAATATCATATCACGATTTTTTCTGGGGAAATTACGATTCGCGATTTTTATCCCGATTCTTTTTCAAGTTGATTTTTAAAGACTATTTTGCAAATTACTAAGGTACAATACAACCAAACTAATGTCCCAATATAAAAATAAACTCTTACCATGTATTTATTCAGTTTCTTTTCGGCTTAGTCCGTCATATAGGAGTCGCTGGGATAATTAAGTAAAATAAATGCACATTATAAGACAATGAAAGTGTTTTCTGACATTGCATGCGTATCAGCATGTTGTGGGAGACCACCAAAACTAAAATATGACCTTTTTTAATGCAAAATAGGGGCTCTTTATTTGAAAAAAAGATTGTGGTCTCAATTCGACGCCACACACAATTTAAATTCAGCTTTTCTATTATTCAGCCAATGATATTTTCAAGATCAGGAGAGAAGCATAAAGTCTTCACATTGTTTTAGACTATATACGCTGCTCAGCAACATGGACACCTCCAAATGGCGTTGAAAGTGTCACATACTGTATTTAAAAGGTATATTTCACCCAAAATATTATTTCTGTCTTAATATAATGATGTATTCGCACCCGTGATATCACACGAGAGCTGACCTTGAGCTACTACCGCCTGCCAGTGAAGTCTGCTTTAGTGAACAGAACCTGCATAGGCTGTGAATAAGAGCTAATAAAGTTGTTAAAAAAGTTGTATGATTTGCATGTATTTTTTTTTTCCTCAAAGTGACAGCAGCCATGATATGACCACACTCAGCATTTAAACCACTGTAGATTTGGCTCAAAAAATATTTTTGCTGCTTGTTCAAACAACTTATCTAAAAAGAGCTGACACAACACAATTCTTGGTATTTTTAGGGACAATTTAACAAATTTAAGTGAATTGTACATAAAACAATTAAGTTAGCTTGATCGATTTGTGTTGAGACAACATGAATGAAATGAACCCTGCATGTAATCTACTAGTAACACAGGCACAAAGTGGATAAAGAAATTAAGCATCATGGTAGTTGATGTATAGTTGATATATACAACTACTATGATGCTGTGCACCAATCAACACCAGCTACAGCTGACAATACTCCAGACACTCTTACACACAGCTGAAACTCATTATCAATGATCACCAGGACTATAAAGACAACTCTCATTTTCGCACACAATGCATTCTTGCTGTTGTAACATTATAAAGCGTTTCCTTGCCTTGCCTTGTCTAGTCTAGCTGTGTTATTTGACCCTTTGCATAGTGATGGGCAGAGTGAGGCTTCATGAAACACTGAAACAGTCGAAGCAAATGTGTCAAAGCTTCGAAACGTTTCGAAACCCGTCTCTATTGTGACACCTATTGGTCATTTCGATTGTATTGCACTGGAACAGCTTCAGCAAAGAAACTGTGAAACAAATTGAGGTATTAAACACTACGTTAAACAGGTTAGGCTTCAGGTGATTTAGTGGAATGGTGAGAGTTCTTGACTAGCATGCAGGCATAGTGGGTTCGAATTCAAACTAATACAGCTATGTATGTTGGGTCATGCTCTCTTCTGACATCCTGATGAACACTTTGTGTATAAGTGTCTTGTTTAGATCATAAAACAGGCTTGTTGCTAGATCAGATGCGGTTGTGGCCGGAAGCTAACAAACATTATTTATATTATTTGTTAAATTTCTTATTTATTGTATTTTATTAATGTCTTATTTAATGTATTTTATTAATGTCTACCCAAACCCTAAACAGTAACTGTAAAAATGTTAAATATTGTTATACAGTGTTACAAATATAATACTATTTTAATGGCGTATCCTGTGTAGACAACACCATTAAAAAAATACATAAAATCATGATTATCGGAGTATTTGTACAAGTCGGTATTCGAACCCAAAAGCTATTTGCAACACAGAACAAGGTGCACACACACGATCCACTAGGCTATATAAGACAGAAGCTTTCGCCTACCCTGTCAGTCAAATGCCGATTTTTCAGATCTCGAAGTGCTTCTGAAAGGATCAACGCTTTGAAACGCTTTAGTTACGTGACCAGGTGTTTCGAAACACGTGACCTGAGTATTTGATACACTTACGCTTCGGGATCTCGACACTGTGTCGAAAAGTAAGTTTCACGTTAGCCATCCCTAGTTTATGGTTTTTGTTCTTTTCGCCATCTGTCCTGACCATTTGCCTGTTTTTGACTATGTATTTAGGATTACCTTTATGCTCCAGTTTGCTTCTGTTTTTTACTATTGCCTGCCTTATAATTCTCTCTAACTGCATGTGGATCCCCAACTTTGTTGTACAGCATCCCTACGGTTACAGATATACAATATATACACCAAGAAAGAGTTTGTCCTCGTGTTGAAGTCATCAGAAGCTATTCACCAGACTCTAAACTTTGCCTTAATGGGAAATAGCTTGACAGTCATGGTCACCACTGACTTACAATGTATAGTATCGAACTAGGACTTTTCTGCTATAAATTTCTCCTTTTATGTTCTACAGAAGAAAGAATGTAACATTGCTTTATGAGTTGGGTAACCATTCCTGCAAGGCTTTTGAACAATTAAGGGAAAGTAAATGGCTATAAATACTGCACATCTGACGCAGTCCAAGGACAGGTTTTTAGTGTGGGGAAAAATAAATGAAAGTAACTGTGGGATAAATAGACAATCAGTACAAAAATCGTGGATACTTTATCTTGAACCAGCAGTGGAATGTCTAAAAGTCCATTTATTAAACTGATAGAAGTGAAGGTTTGAGTCTTACAGAAGTATTGTACACATTTGTTTCATGTGAAAAGTGTGTTATACATTGGGATGTAACGATTCATTCAACTCACAGTTCTATACAATGCATGCACATGAGCAGACGTGTGCATTGGAGTGATCTCCACTTCATTACACATATCATATCTGCCAGATTTTACAAAGGAGTTCAATCATATTAAATCGATGACAATAAAACAATGAAAATGACAAGTCATACATCTGCCTGTGTGACATGGCGTGGGACAGACATTTGGCACTTCTCTGATTTGAATGAGGATGGAGCTTTATCAACATTCACCCTTGTCGATGTTTTAAACTAGGGCTGCATGATTAATCGAAAAAAGATTGCGGTCTCGATTCGACCCTACACACGATCTTAATTCAGCTTTACTATGATTCAGCTAATGACATTGTCAAGATCAGGAGAGAAGCATAAAGTCTTCACATTGTTTTAGACTATATACGCTGCTCAGCAACGTGGACACCTCCAAATGGTGTTGAAAGTGTCACATACTGTATTTATGAGGTATATTACGCCCAAAAATATCATTTCTGTCTTAATTTAATGATGTGCAAGTAAAGCCTTATTTAGTGAACAGAACCAGCATAGGCTGTGAATAACAGTTAATAAAGTTGTAAATAACGTTCAGTTTGTTGCACAGAGCGATCATTTAAGCGCTGCGCGTGAAATATGATTTGCTTAAATGTTTTTTTTCCTCAAAGTCACGGCACCCATGACAGCAGCGCACTCGGCAGTGAAAGTGAAACTGGCGCACACCTTTTAAATGATCATATCATGTTTTAGAGTTATGATTATGACGAGCATTTGATATGTTTTTTCTTTCATAGCGAACACAGTGTTGTGCATGAAAATAAATGTTTAACAGTGTCAATATAATGTTGAATATTATGCAAAAGGGAATCTGACAATGACAAATGTTTCATTTTACCAGTGGAAAAAAATTGTCTAATAATATTGTCAATGACAAATGACAAGCAATGTCTCAAACACCATAATTTAACATCAGAATTATGAATGTATTCTGATGTCATCGCTTTACTGTGAATTACAACCAGGACATATTTAAAGTCTGTTTAAAGTCTATTCAAAATTTAGCGTTTTAGTGTAGTAGACCTACACAGACCTAATATTATTATCAGTTATTATTGTTTTACTGTATGTAATTAGTTATTATTGATGTTTTACTTTTCTGTTTGAGTAATAATAATAATAATAATCGGCTAATTATTTTACATCTACAGAATCATGAGAAAATAGTGATCTTGATTTTAAGCCAAATTTTTTTTTTAAAAATAATTTTGCGTTCTCATTTTAGCCAGTATCATGCAGCCCTGTTTTAACTATTTGCTACATCTTCTTTAATGCTATTGAGCATTTTAAGTAAATAAAAAAGGTTATTGCTGTTCAAAACATGTACTGTATCATGATTTGTTTAACATCCCAACAAATTTGACAAAATTTGAATCAATTTTCAACCAGCTAAGTAATACAGAAACATATAGAAATGGGAAAAAGATGATCTCAAACTACAAGCACCAATATGTTGGCAGAAGATGACCTAATAAATGAGTCATTAAACAATTTACCAAACCAATTATAATATGATATAATCAAATAATAGAAGGGGTGCCACTGTGGCGTAGTGGGTAGCACTTTTGCCTCACAGCAAGAAGGTCACTGGTTCGAGCCCTGACTGGGTCAGTTGGCATTTCTGTGTGGAGTTTGCATGTTCTCCCCGTGGTCGCGTGGTTTTCCTCCGGGTGCTCCGGTTTCCCCCACAAGTCCAAAGACATAGGTATAGGTGAGCTGGGTAGGCTAAATTGTACGTAGTGTATGAGTGTGAATGAGTGTGTATGGATGTTTCCCAGAGATGGGTTGCAGCTGGAAGGGCATCCACTGCGTAAAACATATGCTGGATAAGTTGGCGGTTCATTCCGCTGTGGCGACCCCAGATTAATAAACGGACTAAGTCGAAAAGAAAATGAATGAATGAATGAAATAATAGAAGACTATGTACTGTAAGGGCCCCATTTAGACATCGACATACTGTGTGTGTGTGTGTGTGTGTGTGTCTGTCTGTATAAAAATATCAGACGAGCAGGAATTGTTAGCAACCTTTGCACTATATCTTTTCCTTAATAGTTTCTGTGGCAATGAAGTTCTGCTCTAATTCCTTCTGTGAGTACAGTGCGGTCTCACATATTTCATACTGGTCATTGAGACCAGACGAACTGCAAGGTTCGACACGTATTGTTTTATGTGTGTGTGTGTGTGTGTGTGTGTGTGTCCCAAGCCGTTATTAGATTCGGCTCTGGCTGGAGCCTTCCCCATTTGTCTCCCTCATTTGCCTCTGTAAGGTTTTATCATGCGGCGATGACTTTTTAAAATTGGTTTTCGTGCAGGGCCTGATTTATTTAATGCTACTTTGCCGTACACATTGTTCTCTGCATTCATATTGGAATGTGGCTATAGCCTTTATCCCTGTAAAATGAGGCTTTTACATTTGCAAAATGATGAGGATTTTCGTCTCCCTACCATTTAGTGATTCAGCAACGTACATGTATAGTGGCCTGGCAGCAAGCCAGCAGGTTTTAAAGTTATTACCGCCAATGCAAAAGAATGATATGCAAAGTAATAAATAGCTTATAGAAGGTTGGGTGATGGTGGCTTTATCACTATGGCGACATGCTGACATTTGTGTCATATGAATAATGTATAGGCTTTCCGGATTGACAGGTGTTTATGTACAGTGTAGGATAACAGTAAACAAGAGGTGTTGTGTAAAGGTTAAACTTTTTTTTTATTTTATTTTTTTTTTTACGTATGCTGTTACCTGGAGCTGAATTTAGCCAACTGAGTTCAACAGCCTCTACTGTGGTTTATTTGTACCAAAATACTCTTTCCCTCGTGTTTGTCACAAAAGCTGTAAAGAACAAGGCGATACATGCTGTAAGCGGCTTCGTGAATTTGTATATGCTCTCTGTACCTGTTCTCGTCTCCAACAAATTGAGGTGTCTCTCCTCCTCGCTCTAACAGCAGCAAACCTGAGAATCATTTGAAGTGTTGCTGATTCAGACTACAGTCTCTACGTTATTGATCATCCTGCCAGAATCTCGTCGAAAGCCTTTTTGCTCTCTGAATAGCTTGAACAAAGTCTGAATTGACTTGCATCAGGCTATGTTTGGGTGTCGACTAGATTTGTGATGCGCAGCTTTTGAACCCCGGCTTAAACCAATCCTGGAGCTGGATTGAATCCTAAATAGGGGATGTTTGCAGTTCTGCTGTGGATTTGGCCATGTGTTTTCAGAGCCGGTCCTGGTGGGGATGTGGATATATGATAGATGTGGCCGAGTGCCACCACAGACTCTTCTGTGAGCAGTGATAACTTCAGTTGCAGGAAGTTAGAGATGTCAGTTGGTTTAATAGGTGGTGATGGATAAAAATATCTGTCAACACGGGGGTCGTATGCTTAAAGGCCTTAAGAGGTTCATGTGTTGAGGTTCACTTTGCAAATTGAGTTAGATTTGTTTCAAAGCCTACTGGTGCCCTACTGTCTGCTGCCTACATAAACAACTGCCTTTTAAGGCAAAATGGAATATTGGATGTGAAAGCTGTACAAAGACATCATTTACACATATAGTTGAAGTCAGAATTAGTAGCTCTCATGTTATTTTTAATTATTTTAGATTTTTCATCAAATTCTGTTTAAGGGAGAGAAGATTTTTGCATCACATTTCTAAACATAATGATGACAGTACATAATAGTTTTCAAGAGACTAGTATTCAGCTTAAAGGGCACCTATTTTAAAAAAATCTACTACTTAAGCTGTTTGGACAGACATATGTGTAATTATAGTGTATAGACGGTCATTTTGGGGTGATATAAACACACCCAGTCCATTTTTTTTTTCAATTTAGCAGCATAAAAACGGTGGACCAATTGGAGCGGTTTTGAGATCGACCGCAACTTTACATAGGAGTGCGGTTCCCCCGCCCACCAAATTGATTGACAGCTACGTATTAACATGTCTCCGTAGTAACGCGTATAATCATATCAACAAGACAGGACGTGCGCAAAGCAACCGTGAATAAAAGGTCTGTTCAGTTCGCGAAGTTCATCAATCATCATCAAATGTGATCAAGAGTGAGTTTCACAAGTTTAACACGTGTAAAACAGTCCATGTTTCTAATGAACTACAGTGATTCACTTCAGCTTTACTTCATCACCACAGCCATGTGTCAGCAAAAAAGACGCTTCAATCTCGGTTTGTGGACATTAAATCAGGTTTATTTTTACATTAACATAACAAATATCCATACAGCAGTGGATGTTAACCTGTATCCTTTCATATTTGCTTGCAAAAGCAGTGCAAAGCTCAATGCAGTGCGCTTTGCGTGCGTGCGTGCGTGAACTTTGTAACTACATTGTGTGTGACTCATCGTTGCAACTCCTCAACAAACACATTAAACAGTCATTGGTAAAGTTCTTACTGTAGTATTTCTCAAACGTAGTGAGATCTGCATCCTTTACATCTGTTCCTGTTGCGTCTGTCTGTCTAACGCAGCCGAGGGCGGAGATTGAGGCACGCTGATGGGCATGTGGGAACGGTGGGCGGGGAGGACTATCCTTAAAGGCCCAGTACCAAAAACAGCAAAAAGCTGTTTAGAGCTATAATACAAAGACTTCAAACAGCTAATCAATAATCTGATGGGTATTTTGAGCTGAAACTTTACAGACAAATTCTGCTGACACAAAAGACTTATATTAAAAATAAAAAAGGAGTCAAATATGTGCCCTTTAAAGTCCAATTTAAGCTCCTAACTAGGTTAACTAGGGAAGTTATTCCATAACAACGGTTTGATCTGTAGCCAGTCAAAACAATATATTGCTTAATGAGGCTAATAATATTGACCTTAAAATGATTTTATTATTATTATTATTCATTTTTTTATGTAAACCTATTTAATCCAAAATAAAACAAATAAGACCTTCTCCTAAAGAAAATATAATTAGAAATGCTGTGAAAATGTCCTTGCTCCATGAAATCACATATATTTCACAGGAGGTCTAATATAATATTATATATTTTGTCCTCTGCTGTTCATGCATATATATATATATATATATATATATATATATATTTGTTTGTGAATAAATAAACTAAATTTAGCTTTATTTATTATTGTGTGTATTAATTTCAGCCATTTATTAGCATATATACAGTGTATATATTTCAAACATACCTTTAGTTAATTCTGCCAGCTCATTTGGACTTTTCTTTTGAGCTCTTTTGAGTGCATTCTGTAATTTGCTTTATTCAGGCAAATACATGTAGTGCTGCCTTATCTTTTTTTTTTTTTTTTTTTTTTAAAATAAAAAGCATCTTAAAAGCTGCGTAAGGTAACAGACTTCATGTTAAAAGCATGCCTACTGTGCCTTAAAGCTCCGTCAAGGGAGGCATCTCTTTCTGTTCTGGAGCCGAGCTGTGGTATTGCAGCATAAAAGCAGGATGTTGGGTCATTTTTTAGAAGGACAGTAAAACTAGTTAGTCCTCAATGTTTATGTCATTCTTTCTCTCTCTCTTTCTCTCTCTCTCTCTCTACTTTTTTAATGAGTGTGCATTGTTTAAATGTTCTCTTGAGTTGTAGATTTAGAGGGATGTAATTAGCACTGCCTTAATGAACATCATGAGTATGTTACAATAGCATTAACAGACAGAATAGCCAGATCATAAAGAACCGTGCTAAAAATGGCCCCTGACTTTTTTTTTTTTTTCTTTTCCACCTCAATGTCGGTCGCTCAGAATTGATAAGACTCCATGCCTATTCAGATTGTCTGCCTTTCTCGTGGACGGTTCAGGAATTATTATGGGGTGTATCTCAGATTTTGCTGGCTTCAGCTATTGTTTAAACACCACCGACTTCATGCAAATAGCTTCTTTGTTGTAGCACCATATCTTCAACCTTTTTCAGGCCAAGGGCGTCTTAAGAGATGGATCATAGACCTTGAGTGTTGCTTTTAGGTTTGGCTTGTAATAAGCTGTTTCTATTAGCATGCTGTATGTATATTCATGCTTTGTTTTGATACTTTGAAATTTCAGTTTATTAATCAGAATCAGAAAGAGCTTTATTGCCAGGTATGTTCACACATTGTATTAACCATAATATTACATAATATTAACCATTACTGATAGTTATTTACATAGTGTTTATATTATTTGTGACCCGATCTGGCGAAATTAGTCAGAAGTTGCATCCTTCTATTTTAAGATACAGGCTGGTAATGTAAAAAATACAATGAAAGAATCTAGTTTTATTTTTTTGGCTAATCTTACAGAACAGACGTTCAACAATAGTCTCACAGAGTTTCGTAGCCCAGATCGTAAAGGTATTTAAATGACTATTCAATTTGACTTTAGGTTTTACTGAATTCGCTGGAAATGAATGTTGCTTTTCTCAACTTCTCTCACGTTTCATTTGCTGTAAAAGCTGTAAACTTAATGCTGGAGAGCCGTGTTTTCTGTCATTTGATGAAGATTGGGTTTACAAGATATGTCTGTCTATGGCAGGGGTGGCCAAACTTTTTCATATGAAGGGCCTAAAACCAAAGATCATTGAGAGCCGTGGGCCGAAGGTAAATATACCAAACTATTTTACATTAAAGTTGCCAGGGGTATATAATATTTCAAAATAAATTGAAAACATTACTTTAAATCATGGGCGCCACGGTGGCGTAGTGAGTAGCACGTTCGCCTCACAGCAAGAAGGTCGCTGGTTCGATCCCCGGCTGGGCCAGTTGGCATTTCTGTGTGGAGTTTGCATGTTCTCCCCGTGGTTGCGTGGGTTTCCTCCGGGTGCTCCGGTTTCCCCCACAGTCCAAAGACATGCAGTACAGGTGAATTGGGTAGGCTAAATTGTCCATAGTGTATGTGTGTGAATGAGAATGTATGGATGTTTCCCAGAGATGGGTTGTGGCTGGAAGGGCATCCGCTGCGTAAAACAAAATGCTGGATAAGTTGGCGGTTGATTCCGCTGTGGCGACCCCGGATTAATAAAGGGACTAAGCTAAAAAGAAAATGAATGAATGAACTTTAAATCATATTAACTAATGCAGTATAACTTTTTCAATTATAACTTAATCATTTATAACATGGAGTTCAATGCTGAATACACTAGTCAAGCAGAATCTTCCTTTGACTTGATTTGCTCACTGAAGTCTCTACATTGTCTGGTGACAGTATTTAAACAAAATCTGATTCATTTGCTAAATTTAATTGAAACAATAATTGCAGTTAGCTTTTAACAATAAGACAAACAAAGGGTTAAATAAAATTTGAATTGACAGTTTTAAAACCATTCCTATCATTCTCCTTCTCTTCTCAGATGGGATGGCGGGCCAAATCAAAGGTTACCATGGGCCAGCTTTGGCCCGCGGGCCTCTGGTGTATGGGCTCTCTCATCGAACACGAGATATATTTTAACCCAATATTTAACAGTTGGTATCTCCATTATGAATTATTTACACTGTTAAAATGTACAGTAGCATCTTTTCTGATTTTAGTAAGTTTTTGTTAATGTTTTTCAAATATTTATACAAATAAATACTTAAAAATAATTTAAACCTCAGCCTGTGTTCAGTTCATGTTCAAATTAAGCTGTAAAAATAATAGTTTATCCCTTTAAACACAATTAATTTTGGATATCAGCAAAAAAACTGGCAAAAAATAAAAATAAAATAAAACACTTCTCGTGATTTTCTCAGGTTTTCAATTGGAAAAAGAGGGCAGACAACCATAATTTAAACGCTCATATCTTCAAAATAATTTAAGGTATGAACTAGAATATGATAGCATTTTTAAAGTGTAGCATCTGCTGTTACCATTGGTTCAAAATCTCAATTTTGAATATTGTGTCACTGTGACTCATTTTGCTGGATCGGATCCCATTTGATCATCTATACACAGTTGAAGTCAGAATTATTAGCACTCCTGAATTATTAGCCCCCATGTTTATTTTTCTCTCCGATTTCTGTTTAAGTAAGAGAAGATTTTTTTTAACACATTTCTGAACACAATAGTTTTAATAACTCATCTCTAATAACTGTTTTTTTTTTTTATCTTTGCCATGATGACAGTTAATAATATTAGACTAGATGTTTTTCAAGACACTTCTATACAGCTTAATATATTAATTGATATTTAAAGGCTTAACTAGGTTCATTAGGTTAACTAGGCAGGTTAGGGGTAATTAGGCAAGTTACTATATAATGATGTTTTTGGGTTTTTTTTGCTGTAGAGGCTAATAATTTTGACCATAAAATGATCTTTAAAAAATAACAACTGCTTTTATTCTAGTCGAAATGAAACAAAAGACTTTCTCCAGAAGAAAATATATTATCAGACATACTGTGAAAATGTCCTTGCTCTGTTAAACTTCATTTGGGAAATATTTAAAAATCAAGAGGGTGCTAATAATTCTGACCTTAACTGTATTATTATATTTGATTATTTGGAATAATAAATTGTACTGTGCAAATTCATTCAGTAGTTGTTGGTTGCATCGCTGAAATTGAGTAATGTTTAAAGATTAAAATCAGCCTTTTTTTATTTTACTGATGAATTATGCACAATCAATCCAGGGACGTTTATAAATGAGATGGTCCATTTTGATTGCCAGTTGTTTTAATTTTAATTTACTGAATATATAATGCTCTAAAACGGACAGCCAGGATTCATCACGTTGTGTCAGGCTGAACGCTTCATTTACCTCTTAATTAGGAGAACAAATTGTCTGACATTTTCTGATTCAGGAGGGGGAATTTCTGCACATGTCACGAGACGGATCTGACAGGTGAATTCAGCCGCTCTTCGCTCTAAAATAAGACTGTTAATATTAGGATGGCTTTCACTAACACAAACCATTTTCCCCTCTGGGGCTTAAGGCCGGAGCGCGTCCCTGTCGGCCAGCGGACAAGCTGTCAAGGCTGACAGTCTATTCCCACAGCAAGCATGCTTGAAGAGGCTCAATGGCGAAAACTGTGACACAGCCGAGAAGATCCAAACACTGTTTCATTAAAGTTGAGCCAAACCAAACCTGTAATGACCCTTAAAAATGTTGCACTTTGTTTTGCAGTACAAGCGCCTACAGTGTACTTACCTAACAAAGCACTGAGTAAAATATGGCAACTGCATAGTTTCAGGGTTAGCACCTAGTTATTACACAGTTATTGAAAATATAATGAGTGGTGTGTGCATGCGGATCAATACTAACAGTGCTTTAAAGTAACAAAGTCACAATTCTTAAATTACTGTAATTGAGTAGTTTTTCTCAGGAATTGTACTCCACTAGATCTCCTTTTGGTTCTGTATCGGCTTTTTTACTGCACTTGTTTTAATTCAACGTAAAGTCAAAACATTATATGTTTATTTTTGTCTATGGTGACTGTCTAGGTACAGTGTAATAATTAGCCCCTGTTATTACAGTCCAATTAAATAATAATAATAATAATAATTCTTTACATGTGTATATAGCACTTTTCTAAACACTCAAAGCGCTTGACACTCAAAGCACTTCAAATCATGCATCAGACTGACTGACCTCAAGAAACATGCTTTAAAGGGCCACGAAACCCCCCTGGCTCAGCTGGGTGTTTTCACACCTACAGTCTGGAAACGCTCAGGAAAGGGGGTGTGTCCAGCTCTGTTTAGGTGGGAGTGTCAGGGGAGGGAATGAGGGAAGGTTTTGCATAAAGATGGGAGTTTCCATTTGTGCACGCGCTCATTTTCGAAAAAACGACGCACACACACACAGACGCAGGGGGAGAAAGAAGTGACTGTGTGAAGTGACATCAGTAATCTAATTATTAGCCAAATTATTAATTTGTTGACTTTAGCGGCAGTTTGGTGCTTATACTTTAATTCAGGAACATTTCCTGCATGTCCCCCGTGACAAACTAGATGTGAGAGTGTTGTTTTAATGGAGTGTTTGATACCGCGCGGCGTAAGGGAGAAATAAAATCCCTCCGCAGACTATCCTGTCACAAAATGCGGCGAAAATTCTACACAAAAGTAATTGTTTGACTGCAGTGTTGACTGCACGCTCAATGACGTCAATTTGTTCACGCCGGGACAGACCTCCAGTTACCACGCGGGAGAATACGCATGGATCTCATAGGCGTGACGCAGCCTCAAAAATTCGTTTCAAACCGGAAGAACGAATTTGCTCGAAATAACGCAAAAACAACCAATTTTCACTTTTTAGTCAATTATATGTGTCCTAATAGTGTTTATAGCAGCGTGGGACTCATATATTACTGTCAACAGCTCAAAAAATGTGTTTTGGTGTTTCGTGGCCCTTTAAAAATGCTGCAAACTTGTACAGTGTGGAAGCTTTAAAAGTATCCAAGACTATGGAAAATCATTACATGCAATGAACACGAGATTGTTTAGACTGCACATATCTGATGAGAAGATGAAGAATGTCTACTGCAGGGGTCACAAAACTTGTTCCTGGAGTTCCTTTGTCACCCAAGAAACTTAGTCATTTGGCTGGTTTTGTGTTTGTGTTTTTATTTGTTTATTTTTTGCTTTTTGATATTTTAAATAACCCTGTGTTTGTTCTGTTTGTTTGTTTAAAAGATTAATGATGCAGACTTCCAGGGATGTATTTAGTGGTAAGAAAGATCTCATTAGTTGCTCTGCTGGATTATAGATCTGAAGAAATGCAATGTGTGTGTGTGTGTGTGTGTGTGAGTGAATTTCTAGCAGCTCAGGACTACCTGGCTAGAACCCAGACATATCAAAACCAAGCATTCTTTATTATTACACTGAGCTGCAATCTTCACTGCATATAAATATCCTTTTTGTCTTGTAGTTAGGAGATAATTTGATGATTTGCTTGGTGATGATTTTTGCATCAAAAATGTATACTTTTATTTAAAGTTAATGTCAGCCTGAATTCCTGTTTAATTGAGCAAGTTTTATATCACTTTTATCTGTGGAGAAATTAGAAACTCAAATCTACTGTATAAGGATCTGTTCACATGAAAACTGTTTTTCAATTGCAGTTCCCATAGTAATTTCTTAGTTAACAGACGAAGCAAGAAGTAATATTTTGATTTCTGCATATAGGCAAGTTTATTTATATAGCACATTTCATACACAATTGTAATTCAAAGTGCTTTACATAAAGAAGAAATAAAAACAAATAATGAAAATGAATTAAAGACAGATTAAACTGTGTTAAAACAGGTTTTTGAAGGAATGAAAAAGAAAAGAAAGACATAATAGTGCAATCTGTCGGACATACAGTAGCACAGTGCTCAATCAGAAAGGCACAGCTAAACAGATGTGTTTTAAGCCTTGAATTGAATGATAATAGTGTTGTAGCACATCTGATCATTTCTGGTAGCTGATTCCAGCAGCGGGGGCATAGTAGCTGAAGTCATCACCCTGCTATGACTGTACTCTCTGAATATTTAATTTACTTGATCCTAATGATTTGAGTGATCCTAGTGGTCTGTTAGGTTTGTATTCAGTGCGCTTATCTGTAATGTAATGAGGTCCTAGGCAATTTAGTGATTTATAGACAAGTAATAATACTTTAAAATATATTCTGAATGTAACTGGGAGCCAGTGTAAAGACCTTAGGACAGGTGTGATCTGATCTGCCTTTCTGGTTCTGGTCAGAATCCTGGCAGCAATGTTTTGGATGAGCTGTCTATTTGGGAAGGCCAGTAAGGATCCCATTACAGTAATCCATACTGCTGGTGATAAAAGCATGAATAAGCTTCTCCAATAAATCATTCTGATAAAACTAACTATAGTATTAGATAGTTGTAACTAATTAGACTGTGCAAATTGATGTATAATTCATGACCAACCCCCCCCCTACAGTTTAAGAAACATCCTCATATATGACCTCTTTCATGTTGCTTTGTATTTTACAGTTGCATCAGATGCTGTGCTGCCGTGGTATTTTGTTGACGTCTGAGTATCAGGCGTGGAGCTCTTTGTGCTGTCTGCATTTCAGTGTTAAAAGGGGAGTTTGTCTTGTATTAACATGAAACGGTTCCGCTTTGAGACATACCCAGGGTTTGATACGGGCCAAACTGCTCTGCTCACATTCATTGTACGGTGTTGGATAATCCAACCCCTGGTCAGCTACAGATAAAACACCCCTGTCTCACTGGGTCTATCAGTTTCTCTCTCTGTTTCTCACTCTGGATAAAGTTGAAGCAAGGATGAGGAGCGTGAGTCGTGTTGCCTCGTGACTTCCACACAAAAAAAGACAAGGAAAGAAAAGCAGAAGTGGGCCAGCAATCCCACTCCACTTATGTTTATATCCACTGTGCTCGGTGTATCAACAGTATGACATTTTGAAATGCTTAACTCAAACTGCCCCCATCTGTTACCTGCATCTATTATACATAGTCTTTAACCTGCACATCTTGTCAGGCTTCCCGGAGAGAGACCGGCAGACAGAGGAAGTAAAAAGGTGTTCATAGAAGAAAAGATCACATACAAATGTTACTGTGTGTGAGAGACAAAGACGGAACGACAAATGAAGAGCGAGTCTGAAATAGAAGACATGCCGTCTAAGCACACTCATAAAAATAGATGTTGTTTTTGTTGCCTGGCGATGAACTAATGATCCATATGCATTACAAATTTCAGGGTAATTAATCAAAATACAGGACTCGGATTGCCGTGTGATGATCAAGGTACCTGCTCGGAATACATCTAAGGCCATCAAAAGATCTTTGAACATCATAAGTGATATTAGTCTTTTGATTCAGATTGTTATTGACGATCATTTGAGTGGGCAAACTGACACTTCATGATCACCCAAACTACATCGTGTATTAAATCCCATGGCAAAAGAAATATGAATGAATAATAATACAAAATATGAAATATGTAATAATTGAAACTATGAATAAATTAGTACACAATGTTCTTTTGCAGATTATGCAAATTTAATAATCAAGATGGTTTTTGTTTTACTCTTGAGTGTGTAATTTCCATGAGGCTAATGTAGCATCAACAAATGTTGGGGCAATCTTATATTATCTTCCATTGGTTACACAAGCAAAAGGCTCTATTTTAACGTTCTAAGCACAAAGTCTAAAGCGCATGGGGCAAAAGCATTAAGCGCGAATACACTTTTGCTATTTTAAGGACGACGGCGTTATGGGTATGTTTTGAGCATAGCGTGTATTGAACCCAGAGGTGTAAAGTTACTAATTAAAATACTCAATTTACTGTAATTGAGTAGTCTTTCTCAGGAATTGTAATTTACTAAGTCATTTTAAAGTCTTTTACTTTCCCCTGAGTACATTTTTAGCACGGTATCAATGGTTTTACTCCACTACTTTCCTTCAACCAAGAAAAATCAGTCCTGTGACTCCTGTCCAATTGAATTGCGCATAGAAGTAAAGAGGTAAATCGCTTCATAATGCACTTTGACAAGACATTGGGGATTTATAATTGCAGCAAACTGTTTGGAAGCATTAAATGTGTCCAAGAAGAAACTGTTTAATGTTTACTGTATGAAGACCAAAAATGGCCTTAAACACCCAGAAGATGCTAACATGACATCAGATTGAAGTTGTAACCCAACGTCGTGGGGACGTTGCATTTTGTTTGGAAATAAAAATGGGGTTGACGTTAGAACTCAACATCAGGCCGACGTCAATGCCTAATCTAAAATCAACCAAATATTAACATCTAATGATGTTACAGCTTGACGTTGTATGGACGTTACCACTATGCCGTCTATCAGATGTTGGTTGCCATACCTGACGAATAAATGTCAGTATTTGATGTCAATATGACGTTGGTTTAAGATGTGAAATATCAATGTCATTTGATGTTGTTATTGGACATCAAAATAATGTTGTCCTTAGACACTCGCTAGACATTGAAATTTGGTCACCTGACATCACAACCTAAATCTAACCTAATATTAATGCCTTAAGACATTGTGTGCCTGCTGGACAATAACTAAATGCACTACACAATGTTACGTTTACACACATCCACAAATTAAATGTAAATGCATCAGCTTTTTACACCGTATTACTCTCGAGTACTTTTGAAAGGGCTACTTTTTAACTCATACTTTCAGTATTTACAACATATACTTTTACTCTACTTGCACTACATTTTCAGGCAAGTAATGGTACTTTTACTGAAGTATGATTTTTCAGTACTCTGTCCACCACTGATTAAACCAATCATAGTCTCGTCTCTCATTCCCTTTAAGAGTCAGTTGCGTTGCGCCATGGCGCATTTTCTATTTACATGGCGGACTTTGTAAGTGTAAAAACTGAATGCTTCACTAACGAGAAAGCAGTTAAACAGACCATCTGCATGAGGATAAAGAATGAGCCTCCTCCTCCACCTCTTTACTTTCTCTTTACTTTACTTTTACTCTTTACTTTACTCCTTTGCTTTCGTGGATCAGGAAACGATATTGTACGTACTCCTGAAGACATCCATTAGCATACATATTTAATTTTGTTTGTTAAGCGCAAAGATTTGGTTCAAACCTTTTTGTAAATTCTGTTCTAATTTCCAGCAAATTAATAAATGAACAATAATAACAAAGTGTATTCAAATCCACACATCTAAACACACTTTCTATTCTTATGCCTCATATAGTGACGCTTACAGTACGTCTCCAAAACCAGACAGATTTATATTTGCTATTTAAACAACGTGGCACAAAACATGAAAATTACTGTTAAACTACTGAAAAATAGCAACAAATCGCATCATACATGTTTTTGTATGATAGGGCCCATAGTGTCTGCATTTCAATGTTAACTGTTTTAATAAGGATTTTGTTCTGTGTAATAATTCACCAAAGAAACTAAACAGTTAATGAGGCAGTGTTTTTTTTTCTTTTTCTTTTTTTTTTTTTTAAATATTTATTTATCTATTTTTTTTTTCATATGTAAAGAGATTTATGTTGTGCTGCACATTCAGTCTGTATAAAGCAATGTGTTAGAGTTTGGACCTGCATAAGCACATAACTAACGTGCTCTGCCCTAAACTTTAGACCAGCTTTTAGTTGGTCTTATACAGTTAATGATGGCTTCCAGACAGGTTTGATTCTCAAACCTATGTCAATAGATGTGAAAACTGTGTAAGATGGCTCGGGATGCTCAAATAATAACAAATTTTCATAAAAACCAGCCATGGGCCGTTCACACATTTTACTATTAAAACTGAATGTGTAGAGTAATGGAAATGCAAAATAATAAATAAATAAATAAGGCCTTGAGATGTGTTTTTTACAAGTTTACCTTTTAAAATGTATTTTACTCAAGCACAACCTTTTTAGAATGTTAAATGTTAAAACAATTATCCACTATGAATTATTACAAATCTATTATGAATTACAATGAACTTACTCGATAATTTCAGCACACTAAATGTTTAAACAATTACTATATCATCATAGACAATAATTATTGCACCCCTGCTAAAATCCTCATATAAAAGAGAAAATTGTTTTAATAAATTAATTTACTAAGAAGCGTTGTATTAGAGCTACTGTATGGTTTAGAAATGTGAACTGCAGTCGCATCCTTTGATTGTTTGATACGTTTAATATCTCATCACATTTCATTTCACCCATTCAGAAAGATCAAGCAGCAACAGCTGTAATGATCAAGCAGCGTCAGACCATTTCCTCTGTGAACCTGATTAGCCGCTTGTCGTCATTTAGCGGCGTTTAGCACTGTAATCAGAGAGATAACACATTTAGCCTGTCTATTCTGGGATTTCCCATCATCCCTCTTTGTCTGATTTGGCAGCATGGAGCCCAGGACATGGTTAATTGCTGTTTTTGCGCTTTGCACATTTCATTTTCCTTTCACACTCAACATCCTGTAACTCACGGTTAAGCCCGCTGTGGCGTTCCCTGTGTGGTGAATTTGAAAGTTTTGCTTTGATAACCATCGCCGTTGTGTATTGGATGTGTGTGCCAGAGCGCGTGTTTATGTGTTTGTCGGCTGCATTATTGATTGGCTGTAATCTGGCGGTGGCCACTCGCTGGAGTGATGTTCCCCAAGGCTTTAATTACATCCCCATGTGATTTGCATCTCAGTGCTGCCCCTCGCTAATCTCATCTCATCTACCTCCCGTCCCATCCACGGCCCCATCAAGCCTGGGATTTATTGAGTTTGTGTCATTCTCTGCACTTTTTTTTCTCCCAACCACACCCTAAAAACACTCTAGCTGACTCCAGCTCGGTTAGCCTAGCCTGTCGCTGCACAGGCCGCGGCCAGAAAGATTCATCTCAGTCATTCTACTCACATACGCCGTCCCCCAGCGGAAAGGAGATACTCATGCAAGGCTGAACAGACTTCTGGGACCGCCGCTGTCTTCCCAAGCAGCACAATGATTTGTTTGGGAGTTAACGCCTGTCTGAGCCTGGAGTTCTGACCGTCCTCTGCACGTCCAGAGTTGCTGGATTTGGTTTCTGATATCTGACCGACTTTCGTTTTTCTAAAGAGTCAATGGATTTGTTTGTTTATTAGCCTCCAGTCCATTTTTTGTCGTGGTTTGGCTCAGCTAGGCTGTGGATATGTGCATTGTATTGGTGTTAGAGTGACCTTGCAGCGAGGCTGTCCATTGATTGGGTGCATTCGAAAAGGCTTTTGTGGAAGCTTGCACATTGTCCAGATTTGCTGGGCGAACTGCCATCCACCATGAGCTACATGCTGGTGAATAATGGCTCTTTTCGGGAGAAGTTTCACAGAGGAAGCGCACCCAGTCTTCTTGCTCCTCCTCGAGTTGAATCCCTACGGCCACTGCACAAGCGGCTCAGCATGGAGGCCCTGAAGAGCAAGGCTCCTGATTTGGGGCCCCTTAAATGGCCGTCCCTTGTCACCATCTGTAAATGGAAGCAAAATCTGACCGAGAGACTTCTAAAGAGACACCGAAGGAGTTGCAGTCAGGTCAGCGGCTATTTATTCAGTTTAACTATGACATGTAGACAGACTTCCCATAACAGGCAAGGTTTTCCAGTCAATGCTAAAACCAGACCACTTAAGAGGAATAATCGTTTCTTCATAGGTTCCTCCAACCGCCTTCTCGCTTTTGTTAGATAATGCCATTTTAAATTCTCTTTCTCTCTCTCTCTCTCTGGTGGATTTAGCCTCCCTCCCAGTTTTTTTATTGAACCATTGAACTGGTTTCATAATTTCTGAAGTTGATTACACAGGCCTGGCTCTCGACCAGAAGCGTTTCGTGCATTAGCCTTTGAAATATCACTCACAGATGCTGCCAGCACTCAGAGATATATTCCTGTGGAAAAGAGACTAATGAAACTAATCAATGTAAGAGCTGTCTTCTGTCTTTAGAAGGACACCAGGGGTGTTAAAACTATTTTAAATTGGATGTGCAACCTGGAGCCCTATTTTAGAGGAAAATGACACTCTGAAAGGTTTACAGTATGTATTTTAGGTTTGATTTGCTAATGCAAGCGTCACTCTTAACGCTTAACACAATTTAATGTGGTGATGTTTTTTTTCGTAGACAGTAAATTTGGCTGAAAAATTCACATCTTCACATTAAGGGAAAGGACCAAGCTATATTTAGGGACCAGATTGTAATAGAGAATTAGGGGTGGGCACTTATGACCATTATGTAATAACCAAGCAAGTGAATTACAACACCCAGCTGTTACAATTGTTGTGTGAGTGTAATGCGAAAAACCACCTGCGTTTTCAGTAGAAAAAATTAAGGGGTTCTTGAACTGCCCTTTTGTTTCTACTGTTCTCTGATGTCCACTTAAAATGTTATCAATAGTTTTACATTAAATTAAGCATCATTTTGAAGTTTTAAAAAGTATTTAAAATAAAGTTCATTCACTTTTTCAGTGCATTGTTTTTTCCACAGGTTGGCTCTGCACAGCATCTTTTTTCTTTTTTTTTTATTTGTTCAGATATATATAAACTCACCCGACACTTTATTATGCACATCTTACTAGTGCCAGGTTGGACCCCTTTTTGCCTTCAGAACTGCCTTAATCCTTTGTGGCATAGATTCAACAAGGTACTGGAAATATTCCTCAAAGATTTTGGTCCATGATAGCATCATGCAGTTGCTGCAGATTTGCCAGCTGCACATCCATGATACGAATCTCCCGTTACACCACATCCCAAAGTTGTTCTGAGTATAGTGAACTCATTGTCATGTTCAAGAAACCAGTCTGATACGCTCTTTATGACATGGCGTGTTAATCTGCTGGAAGTAGCCATCAGAAGATGGGTACACTGTGGTCATAAAGGGATGGACACGATGCTCAGTTGGTACTAATGGGCCCAAAGTGTGCCAAGAAATATCCCCCATACCATTACACCATTACCTCCAGCCGAAACCATTGATACAAGGCAGGATGGATTCATGCTTTCATGTTGTTGACACCAAATTCTGACTCTCCCATCTGAATGTCGTAGCAGAAATCGAGACTCGTCAGACCAGGCCACGTTTTTCCAATCTTCTATTCTCTAATTTTGGTGAGTCTGTGCAAACTGTAGCCTCAGTTTCCTGTTCTTAGCTGACAGGAGTGACATCCGGTGTGGTCCTCTGCTGCTGTAGCCCATCTGCCTCAAGGTTGGACATGTTGTGCTTTTAGACATGCTCTTCTGCAAAACTCGGTTGTAACGAGTGGTTATTTGAATTACTGTTGCCTTTCTATCAACTCGAACCAGTCTGGCCATTCTCCTCTGACATCAACAAGGCATTTGCGCCCACAGAACTGCCGCTCACTGCATATTTTCTTTTTTTTTAAACATTCTCTGTAAACCCTAGAGCTGGTTGTGCGTCCCAGTAGATCAACAGTTTCTGAAATACTCAGACCAGCCCGTCTGGCACTAACAGCTAAGGTATGCCACATTCAAAGTCATTTAAATTACCATTCTTCCCCATTCTGATGCTCAGTTTGAACTGGAGCAGATCGTCTTGACCATGTCCACATGCCTAAATGCATTGAGTTGTTGCCATGTGATTGGCTAATCAGAAATTTGCGTCAATGAAAAGTTGACGAGGACCTATTAAAGTGCCCTGGGAGTGTAGAGGTAAAGTATACACTTCCGGTCAAAAGTCCAGGGTCAGTAGGATTTTTAAATGTTTCAAATTAAGCTTATCCTGTTCACCAAGGCTGCATTTATTTAATCAAAAATACAGTACAAATTGTACAATTTTGAAATGTTATTGCAATATAAAATAACAGTTCAAAAGTAGTTTTATAATTTAATTTAGTTTAGTCACGTGATCCTTCAAATATCACTCTATTATTATTATTATTATTATTATTATTATTATTATTATTATTATTAATGTTGTTTTTGTTGTTGTTGTTGTAATAATAATAATAATAATAATAATAATAATAATAATTATTATTATTATTATTATTATTATTATTATTGTTATTGTTATCATTATTATTATTGTTAATGGTAAGAGTAATAAAAGCAATAATGCCTGGAGTAATAATTTCATTTGAAACTACAAACAATAATTAAGCTGTCATTTAAAATAAATAAATAACAATTTCTTTTCATTTAATAAATGCCATCTTGATGAACAAAATAATAATAATAATTTAAAAAACTGACCTCAAACTTTTGACCGGTAGTGTACATAAGATGGAAAGATTTACAGGCCATTAAGACCCTGTGGGAAAGAGACAAGCTGTTGCAAGCTGACAGTCTCCAAGGAGCTAAAACTGTCATTTAGAGAACAATAAGGTTGATTATTATGGCGTTGGTGCTGCATAATGCAATGGCCATGAGCAGAGTTCAGGGAATTTCCTCCTGGATCCAACAGAAGTCTCTTTCTCCAAAGTAAGTGTTGGCAGTGCTTCTCCATCTGCAGAGCTAACCTCTCTGCCCCTTGCATTAAATTATAATCACTCCCCTGTTTAACTTTCCTCTCTTTTAAATCCACCCTTGCTCCGATCTTCCATCCCCTCCTCAATAATCCAATTAGCAAAACCCAGGAGGAAGTCCTCAAAAGTCCCTGCACCTTTTCACTTTCTGGACACTATTTTTATTAGTTTTTATATTTCTGTTGGGCCTCACAGTGGCACAGTGCATGGGTAGCATGATCGCCTCACAGTAAGAAGGTCACATGCTCAGCTGGCATTTTCGTGTGGAGTTTGCATGTTCAATTCCCCCACAGTCCAAAGACATGCGGTATAGGTGAATTGATTAAGCTAAATTGGCCGTGTACAAGTGTAAATGAGTGTGTATGGATGTTTCCCAGTGTTGGGCTGTGGCTTGAAGAGCATCTGCTGTGTAAAACACAAGCTGGATAATTTGGATAAAATGGTTCATTCTGCTGTAGTAACCCCTGATTAATAAAGGAACTAAGCCTGAAAATGAATGAATGATGGTATGAATATTAGTGTAATGCTTTAATACATATAATTTCAGTCATTGTAGTGCTTTTTGCGTTTAAACGTTTTATGTTTGTTATTTGTATCATGTAAAGGCAACATTTCCCCTTTTTAATTAGCATTTTGTATTTAAAGTTTGTTATCTGTTATTTTTTTCAGCTTTATTTCAATTAACAAAATATTTCTAATCTAATTTTTTTCTTTTTTTTTTTTAAATATGCTTTAGCGATACATTTGAGACGCCATTCTATTATTTTATACGATTGTATTTTTTATCAGTAATTTAATTTAGATTGTCTAGGTTAAGTTTTAAATCATCATCTTCTTTGTATTTTTTTTCTTTTTTTCTTTTTAGCTTTATTTATTTATACTTTTGTATATATATAATACTTTTGAAGGTTTTAGTACAATAATCATTTTATTTTAGACCAATTTATTTCAGACCAATTCATTTCTGTAAATGTAATATTTATATTTTAATACATTTTCAGCTATATAATATTATAATAATAGTTGCCAAAAGAAAATATTTTTTAATTAAAAATGTAAATATTATATTATTTTAAAAGTTATTTGATTACTTTTATTTAATTTTATATAATTCAATTAAAAAAATTAAACAACTTTTAAAATGGTATTTTCCACACTTGTTCAGCAATGTGTGTGTCCTTTGTAGGTTAAATAAATAAACAGAGCTTTATTGACTTCTTTTTGACTTTAACACCTCTTATGGGCTCCAGTTCGTAGCATGTACTAAACATCGACCGGAGTGTGTCAGTTCAGTTGATGACTGTCAGACTCTGTCGAACTTTACGATAAGCGCTGAGCTGCACTGTAAACACTCACACTCTCTGTTGCTCCATCTTTGCCTTTAATGGGCAAGAACTGAACATGTGCTTCTTTGGCAAACGTCTGCTTCATTTCCTACTCTGGTTTCTCAGACAGTAGCTTTTCAGCAGTTTTGTTTGCCCTTCCTGCCACATTACTGTGCCAGTGAGTAAAATCATTCACTCTTTGTCTTTAGTAGACACTCAGAACGAAACTTTCAGCCGAGCTGCTTGTTTGATCCATCATGCTACTTTGAGAGAGAGAGAATGGATTATTTATTTATTTATTGTAAAATGTGTGTGAAATCACAGTCTGTTTGACTTCAAAGTCCAAGGATCAATCTGAGGGCAGAAAGGGAAATCTAACCTCAACTCCCACCTTGTGGTGGTACATGTGAACTACAGCAACAGCAAAAACGGTCAACACAGAGCATAGTTTTGGCCCTGCATGTTATTTTTTTTCCTTTGGTTTATTTTGAGAGTGATTCTGTTCTTTGATGTAATTGAATCATTTCTTTCTTTCTTTCTTTCTTTCTTTCTTTCTTTCTTTCTTTCTTTCTTTCTTTCTTTCTTT
>CAIGQQ010004897.1:2422322-2484198 GCA_903798035.1 Danio albolineatus
ATATATATACACATACACACACATACATATACTACAAAAAAATTCTTACTTAGATTTTAGCTTGTCTTGTTTTTTGTCCTAAAATCTAAAAATTCTTAAATCAAGAAGCATTTTCTAGACAAGCAAAAAATACTATCTTGGTTTCAGAAATAATATATCAAAATTAAGGGAGTTTAAATAATCTTATCTTTCCTTTTGGCATAAGATGATTTTGATTATACCACAATTATAGCCCATTGATTAGTTAGCTTGTTTTAAGAAAAAAAAAAAAAACTTGTTTTATTTACATTTTGCTTGTCTAGAAAATGCTTCTTGATTTAAGAGTTTAAAGATATTTGGACTAGAAACAAGACAAAAAATTAAGACAAGCATTTTTATTTATATTTATACATTTGTTTACATTTACATATGCAAAAAAATTTAGTCATTAAAGAATTCTGTACAAAAAAATGCATAATTGATTTCACAAAATTAAGCAACAATAAAAGAGTGACACTGAAGACAAAATTAGTGACTGCTAAAATTCAGCATTGCAATAAAAAAATTATATTTAATGAAGTATTTACAAAGAAATATAAATATTTCTGTATGTAATTTTATGTAATGTATGTTATTTTAACAAAATATTTTGTGGGGGTATTTCAGAATGAATGAATAAATTAATAAATAAATATATAAATAAAAAAACATTTAAAACATCTTACTGACCCTACACTTTTGAAAATTAAATCTTTAAGGAAGTTGGAAAGTTCATAGAAATGTAGCTATTAAAAGTTAATTTCTTTGTTTGGAAGCGTGTTTAAATGAGGACTGAAGACATTCTGCTATTGTGTGCAGGTGCATTTGTAAATGTTCAGTGTAGGTGCTCTCTGTTATACATTGTTTCTGTAGATTCAAGGATCCGTGTATTACTCTTTTTCAGCCACATATAACCCCTGGAGCTTCTGTTCTGACATGCTTGTTGTTCTTGTCACTCTGTGTTTGTGTGTGCTGATACCACTATACCGCACGAACAGTTCTACACAACATAGCTCTCTGATCACAAATACTGGAGCAGTGATGATAACGTAATCTGTTTGTGCATGAGAGAGAGAGAGAGAGAGAGAGAGAGAGAGAGAGAGATCCAGCTTAACGCCCTAAATAAGGCCAATGCATCACCCCATTACTGCACTAACACAGCTGGACTCGACACTCTGAAGACCCACTGTTTGTTTGTTTGTGTGTGTGTGTTTTCTTGCAGTTCTAATCTGTCATTAAGCTCCAGGATGATCTAGTTAAGCAGAGTTGAAACCCTCATTTGGTACTTCCTGCGTTTAACCTGAAGTCATTCGGTGCATGTGACACTTATTTTGGGTTTTGTCGCAAAGCCATTCAATACAGTACATAAATAGCAGCTCGGGATCATTTGGCCTGCTGGTCGAAAGATCTTTGTTACAGTTGTTTTGACCCATTTCCGAGCTGCAGAGGACGATGGAGGAACAGTATAATGGAAATATGGAAATGCAAGAATGGTAGTAGTGAAATAGTCATGTGGCTCTGCATCCGTCAACTGTCTGTATTCGAAAATGTCCCACTTTGTCTCTCCTCTGGTGGTCTACATGCAAGGGGACGCTGTGGTTTTTAATCACCTTACAACTTAAACATGAACTTTCTTGAGTCATCAAGAGACCCTGCTGTATTATTATAGGACAAATCTATCTGTGTCAACAGTTAAAGCATGTTAATTCCTTTTTGTTTGTTTGTTTAGGTACACACACACACACAAATGTCCCCACGAGTATAGCGACACCAGTACACAAGTTGTGACCTTGTGGGGACAGTTTTTGGTCCCAATAAGGAAAACAATCAGTTCACAAAAAACAAAGAATGAAGTATTTTGAAAAGTATTTTGAATACTTTAGCCACCTTTCCACTGCAAACGACATTTGGACACGACTGTCGGATTACGCCCCCTTGTGGCAGTCGCACAGTATTTTCAGTGTTGTCGGGCATCATGGGGGAGACGCTGATTCTCGCAGTGTCCGAAATAAAGGATTCTCGCAGTGTCCAAAATAGTAGTGCAAGAGCCTTTATTCTCCGTGTGTTCACCATGGTTGAATGAATGAATGAATACATGAATATTGAAACTCATAGGCCGCTAAAAATGTCTATAATAATATTTTTATTACTCATTTATGAATAGAAATGTTTTTTTTTTATACAGACTTTTTCTGATTAAAAAAACTAACGAAAAAACCCTATTTCTCATCTTGGACAACACTGAAATACATCACTTCCGGTCGGCCGGTCGCATACGGTCTAGTTGCAGGAGTTCAAATATTTCAACGGATCCGCGGCTCAAATCGGATCCGATTTTCCCGCATACGGAGATGATCGGAACTCCACGCAGCTCCCGGTCTACTCTCCATTGGAAATGAATGACTTCCGGTCTGTCGTTTGTCGTGTGCAGTGGAAAGGCGGCTTTATTCCAAGTACAGATATACAAGCATTTTTGAACAAAGTACTCAGACCCCCTTAAATGATTTTAGCAAACAGCTGCAATATATCAAATAGTGAACAAGTTTTTTTCCTCATTAAAGTACAAACAGCACCCCATATTGACAGAAAAACACAGAATTGTTGACATTTTTGCAGATTTATTAAAAGGAAATATCACATGGTCTTAAGGATTCAGATCGTTTGCTCAGTATTTAGAAGAACACTTTTAACCTTCTACAACCATGAGTCTTTTTGGGAAAGATGTAACAAGTTTTTCACACCTGGATTTTGGGATACTCTACCATTTTGCTTTGCAGATCCACTCATGTTCTGTCAAACTTTGGTGGACAGCCATTTTTAGGTCACTCTCTAGAGATTCTCAAGTGGGTATAAGTCAGGGCTCTGGCTGGGCCATTCAAGAACAGTCACGCAGTTGTTGTGAAGCCACTCCTTCGTTATTTTAGCTGTGTTCTTAGGGTCAATTGTGTTGTTGGAAGGTGAATCTTCAGCCCATTCTTAGGTCCTGAATACTCTGGAGAGGGTTTTTGTCCAGGATATCCCTGTCCTTGGCATTCTTCTTTCCCTGGATTGCAACCAGTCGTCCTGTCCCTGTGGCTGATAAACACCCCACAGCATGATGCTCCCACCACCATGCTTCACTGTTGGCAGTGTATTGGACAGTGTCTGGTTTTCTCCACACATACTGCTTAAAATGAAGGCCAAAAATTTCACAGCAAAGGGTCTGAATATTTTGAACCATGTGATCAATATGTGTTTTTCTGGAGTGCTGTGTGTACATTGAGGAAAAAATAACTTAAATGATTTTAGCAAATGGCTGCAATATAACAAAGAGTGAACAATTTAAGGGGGTCTGAATACTTTCCGTACTAACTGTATGCGTGTGTTATAGTGTGTTATATTCCTGTAAGGTAAAATGCCATCAAATTAGTATAAAATGTGTATATTTAATTGAGATAGAAATCATTCTAAGAAGCTTATTTTGCACTCAAGAATTGTTGAAAAGGCCATTGGTAGAATTACTTAATTTTATAGTACATTAAAAAGGATGTGTTAAAATAAAAACCATAAAATATAAATGTTTGTGTTTATTGTTTGAGGACCGTTCATGTTTATACCAGCCCCTTTGGAATCTGCTTCATTTGAGTGCTTTCTTGACTTGACGTCTCCGTGGTGTTCAGCTCTTTTAAGGCTGTTGTTGTTGACTTTTTTTCTTCTTGTGCATTATTGACGGTGTGGTAGCTCTATGTATAGTTTCTGTGGCCTGAATTATTGAGAGCTGTAAAGTGGGACAAGAGCAGAGGCTCTGAACACCATTGCAGGACCTCGATGAGCAGCGCATTACACATCTGCAGACCAATCATTATTTACCATCCTCTTTATCATTTTAGCGAAAAGCCAACTACTTGTTTTCTCCATCATTCAAAGGCAAAATGTTTAATATTTTGTGGAGTGATTTATCTTCATTCAGGTTTTTTTTTAATGCTCATGGTTTTCCTCAATAAAGGGTATTTTCGTCTTGTAATTTGATATACTGTGAATCAAATTAGCAATGTTTGATGACAGTTTAACAGACGTTTACATTCATTCCTTTTGCAGTTTTATTCTCAGCGGTGCAGTTCTCACAATGGTGATTTGCTATCACTCATTAGGACAACCTTAATTATTCCATTGTGCTTATTAACGCACAATTAACCTTAAAGTTGATGGGGGTCCTATGGTACGCCACACAGTACTAATCTTCCTGAGCACATTGGGAAAAAAATAATAATTGAAAAATCTCTAAACCCATAATTTGCAGTGAATGCCGGTGGCAGAACACTAATTCTTTTTTTCACACAAATTCTGATTACAGAAATAATAAAAATAATTAACGGCTCATTTTCATGCTGTTTCTTGCATTTTTACCATAGTATATGATTTGTAAAAAAGGTTTACTATTGAATAATTAATGGTTTAGAGTCAGTCACTGCAGTTATACTGTAGTTATAGAAATATGTTCAGATTAGGGCTGCACGATAAATCTAAAAAATTTCATTATTGAACAATAAAATATGCAATATTCATATTCTAGAGAGGTGCAATAAATTATTTTTAATTTTTTTAGGGCATGCACCAAAATGAAAACTCTAGGCTGAAACCAAAAACTCTGGAAGCAAGGTGAAACTACAGCTGACAATGAATACATATGTCTGAATTCAAGACAAGAGAGGAAAATGGCAACAGCCAATAAGAATTTGGATATCTGTCCGGGTTTTCATTCATTTGTAGTGTCTTGATGTTTGGACAGTTTTTTTTAGATCTATTATATCCATTATTACCTGTTTATTATAGTATAATCCTTAAATAATCTTTTTTATAACAATAGTTTTACTATATGGAAATGTTATATCATAAGTATCGCAAAACTCAACAAGCAATATTACAGTACATATTTTTCCAATATTGTGCAGCCCTAGTTCAGATTTTAATATATTAATGCGTTCGTCAGGGTGTTTTTTTTATAAAATGCTCTTGTGTGTACAATTATCTCATCCCAGCCTTCATTGCCAGAGCCAATAATGAAAGCTCGAGCCATTGATAGTAGACTAATGTAGTTATTATAAAGATTGATTGATTCATCAGTATTCAGAAACAGCTTCTTTTATTAATGAAACTCTAACTGCCTTTATACTGAGAAATATTCGGCAGCCTTTCAGCTGAGAAAACTGTTGTGTTTAACTTGATGATAGTTGAACAGTTTGTTCTACAACATAAACACCTCAATCTCCTTTAGTTACTTATTAGAAATGTGTCACACAACAGCTTCTAAATGTACATATACAGATATATACTCTAGCACAAATTTTATTTTACCAATAAACTGAAAAATCCTATAGGAAAACCTTGAGGGAACCCACAGCAAATTATTTGTCTTATTAATTATGATCAACATTATTCTTACACAGCTCTGTTGCATATTTAGGAGTGTTCATCAACCAGTCCACATTGAGCATTTAACAGCATGTAGCATATTACTGTACATTTTATCCTTCACATCACATATATGCACACTAACTAATTCTGGGTATAATATGAACTAAACCAACTGCTGGGTTAACTTTAATTAAATGAATAGGACCAAATTTGACCCAAATTATTGTGTTAGTCTATATTTAATGCAATTTGGATTTAAATAACCCAATGTGTGGCTTTTCCAATGAAGTAGACTTGCTTGGTAGCTAACCTGGTATAGGAGTGACTGGACTGAATCTTGTGAAACATGATTCAATTCAAAGCTGTATTTAAAACAATGGGATGGTTGCTTCACTATGCAGTTGATTTATTGTTATCATTATGGTCATCGTTGTTGTTGTTTCAACATTTGGTCAGGCTTAGGCTAAAGGTTACTGTAAATGATATTGTTTTCAATGATAAAGCATTAACTTTTTAGCGTCATTCATCAGTTTCTGGTATCTAAATTCTAACTTATCTGTTTTTAACATGTTTTAGTGGCACTCACTGGACATTTACCATTGAAACGACTGTGAAACATGCAGGAAACAATGGAATGTCATTTTTGTTTTTTATTGTATGTGTGAGAGCTCTTCACATATGCTTTTTTAGGATTTGTGTTCAGTGTACAATTCACATTGCACACAATTTCATCAGGTTGTCACAAACCGTTTGTTACTCTAATTTTTTTTTTTTTTTTACAAATTTAAGTCTATTGAACACAAATCAATTAGGTCCCCCCCCCCAAAAAAACTCAAGAATGGTGAAGTTTCAGCTCATTTTAAAAGAATAGTTTGAACAAGCAGCAAAACGTGTATTATTTTGAGTGCATAGCTGGAACAGAAGTCTGATTATTTAGGCTAAAGTGCTATAAACTCTGGCTGCATCTTACCTGCCCTCAAATGCTGATGCCTTTAAAACTCACTTCTGTGTACCTAGTCCTTTCCCAATACTGCAGAGGCTTGAAGATGCTTAAAGCAGAAAGTCTGCCCCAGTTCGGCTCCACAATAAGCCCCCAAGATGTTTGTGTTTGCGCTGCTTCCACCAAACACTGCAGAGCTGGTCTATGCCACACGCTTATTTGCATTCAGACACAGCATCTTATCTGTTTCTTGCATCTTTATCCTTAAAATCACCATGATATTTTGCTCCTTTTTGACACACAAAAAATATATATTGTTTTATCCCCTAATGTTGATTGAGAGCCGTGTATGCAGCTGATTATGTAATGCCATCACCTCTGCGCTCGGCTGGGCCACGTGAGCACTGGCTGAAAGAGGCCGGTCGTGATCTGCATCAGTGCATTTGTGGGCACTTACACTCAGATATCGCCAGAAAAACGGGCAGCAGCCACTTCAGCCGATTGTGTCTAGGGACTGAATTAATGAACACGTCAACAAAGAGTCTGTGTGCCTATTGAAAAAGCTTTTCTACCTAGATTTATTCAAATCCGTTTTGTTTTTTTCAGGTAGGCTTTTAAGTAAGTGCTGGGTTTTTGGATTTGAGTGTGTGGACATCCAAAAATTGAGGCTGCCTGTGTACATTTGGCTGTTCTGTTTTCTGTAGATTAATTCTCTGGTCCTCTCTCACTGATGATTGTCTTTCTTTTTGACAATTTCCTAAAATCTAGTCTTGTATTTAGCACTTGAACGGATTGAAGAGATGGGGTTATCCAGTAGCCCTCAGCCTCTGTTTACTGATAAAACTGTTGTAAATGGCCTTGGTTGTTTTAGAAGATACTGTGCAGTATCATATGATCCCTTTTTCTATTCCTCCAACATTTTTTTTTTTTTTGCTTGCACAACTCCTTAGATAAAGTAACGCTGTTTCAGACCTCTTTGTCAAACTAAGTGATGAATAAAGCAAGTTTAAGTGGAAATATAGGTTTTACAATATATATGGTTTAGCTCCTATGCTAAATCTCCAATCACAATTTGGTTCAGGGACCAAGTCTCACTATTAACTAGTTGCTGCTGTTTCACACAAGCTGCATCGCCGGACACACTTTACTATAGGGACTACCGTACATTACTAACTAGCAATAAACAGCAAATGAGCGCATTATTGAGCTAACATTCAGTGGTTTGTTAATAGCTACAAGTGTTTCTTAAAATAGTGTCACCGCTGCATCAAATAATATATATTTTTTATTTATATATTTAGTTATTTATGGAAGAAGTCTCATACTTAGCCTGCATCTTATTGATCAAAATTACATTGAAAAAAGTCATTTTTGTTATTTAAATTTACCTTGTTGTATGAATGTAATTGACTTGGTTTGTTGCTATATTTATCTAAGCGCTGTGATGTTAAAGGTACTAAATGCTGTTTATATTCTTCCCGAAAGAACAGCTAGCTGCTTCCTAAAGGCCACTTTATTCTACTGCATCAAGTCTACATGGTAGATTCAGCATAGCCTTCGCATACCCTAATGCACACCTCTCCAAAGTTTGTGAGCATGTTGTGATGATGTGGGGTGCAAGATCTGTGATTGGTCGACTTGGTGGTTTTGAGGAGTGTGGGCAGAGCCAAAAGCAGAGAGACCAGAGTGGAGGAGGTTTGAAGGATGTTTTGTGTGTATTTTATTGATTGAAGTTGTTGAACATTTGCCAATTCCCACCTCTTTTTTTTCTCTGAATGAGCGTGAGTTTGAGCTACTTCGACAGTAGCAATGCATGCATACATAAACTCCAAAACATAGGCAAAGAAACTTGACACAATGAAACATAGAAACCCGTCTGCCTAGTAGCATTTCGAAAGTATTATTGACAGAGCAGCAAAGACTGCAGAAGTATGAGGGCTCACAATGCTGTCAGATGTCTGCAAGGTGTGTGCGAGAAGGTACAGCGATCACATGATGCAGAAATTTGAATCAGGCTTGATGAGTCTGTAAATAACTGTAAACCATATTCAGTTGAAGTATGAAAACTCTAAAGCCTCCTAAAGACTCAAATTACTCAAAAGTTCTTAAATGTTTTTTTTTAATCTCTGTTGATGTCAAGGAATGTAAATTACACACACAGGCCATTTTTATCTTTGCAGAAAAGTTCATAAACTCCCACATGGATATATTTCAAATGTTACTGTCAGATATTGCAGTGAATATCTGTTGTTGTGTTTTTTTCTAAAATAAATCTGCATATCATTTGCATATGGATGAATGCAGTCTTATTAATGCATTATAACTTATTTTTTACTTAGTGGGAGCATGTAATGTTTAACAGTGACAGGTTTAAATTAAAACTTGAGGTTTGGGGTTATTGAGTTTATAATATCACCATAATCATGATCATTTACCAGAAACTGAAATCTGTAATGTGCAAGATCTTTTCACGCTTATGGCTTGTAGTTTAGCAATGTCATCCTAGCTGAATATTGGAGTCATCCTTCTGCGTGTATGTGTCTCAAGAGACAGACTCTTTATGACTCACTTTCAGGAATGGTCGATATTGCTCTTTGTCATCCAGGGAGACATTAAACGTGGTATTTGCTCATTTACGTTCTGTTTGCTTTTTATTCCCGGCCATTAAACTGTCATATTTTGAGAAAACGCTGCAATTATCTCTTTTAATCTCTTTAATGTTTGTCTGCCACACCGTGATGGACCCCATCAGTAGATAATAGCTCCAGCTATATGGCCCGTTTCTGTTGTTGATCCCATGTGTCATTCTTGTGGAAGATGCATACAATATGTACTGCATTTAGCCCCATAAAACCTACCATATCATATTGCTAAAGTACGTTATCAAAACTATGCTACTGTTGGATATAAAGGTGGTTATCCTCTAAACATTAACTATGTGTACATGGACATTATAGTAATCGAATTATTTGCCTTAATCTGAATAAGACAATAGCATGAATAAGGTGTTTACATGAGTTGCTTTTTGAATGTTCCTTTCATGATCCCGTTTTACATGAAATAGCACATTTCCTCCGGAGTTTCATGTAATTTCATGCATTTCATTTTAAATTTGTTGACTTTAACCACAGTTTGGCACTTTCACTTTCATTTCTGAAATATTTCAGGCATGCCCCCCATGACAAACGAGATACTGGATGCGAGTATGAACTGCAGGTGTCTGTGGTCCTTCACTGACTCTGTAGGTGCAGAGAATAGTGTCAAACAGCTGTGTGTGTATAAACTTGAAAAAAAAAAATATTATTATTATAAAGATTGATTGATTCATCAGTGTTCAGAAAAAGCTTCTCTTATTAATGAAACTCGAACTGCCTTTATACTAAGAATTATTAGGCAGCCTTTCAGCTGAGAAAACTGTTGTGTTTAACTTGATGATAGTTGAACAGTTTGTTCTACAACATAAACACCTCAATCTCCTTTAGTTACTTATTAGAAATGTGTCACACAACAGCTTCTAAATGTACATGTGCAGATATATACTCTAGCACAAATGTTATTTTACCAATAAACTGAAAAATTCATCATTGTTGTTGTTCTTCTCTGACTCTGTAGGTGCAGAGAATAGTGTCAAACAGCCGTGTGTGTATAAACTATCCTGTTTCAAAATACAGTGAAGATTTACATGACGGTAATAGTTTGATAGAGGTGTTTACATGTATGTACTGCACTTCAATAATGGAACTAAAATCGGCATACTCCACATGTCTAATTTCGATTCCTGTTTAATTTGATTATGACTTTAATCGGACTCAGTTAATCAAAAATCGCTGTTTACATGGCAGATTCTCAATCAGTATTGTCTTAATCGCATTAAAATCAGATTATTGGTGCCCATGTAAACGTACTCACTGTTGTGAACTTACTTAAAAATTTGAGTTCTCCTCCTGGAGCAAACATCTTGATATACTAAATGTCAATGGTCACAATCCAATAGGTGGGGTTTGACTGAGTTACAAGCCATATATATATATAAACACAATTTTCTCCTATGCTTTACGTCATAATAAACATTTTGTAAACTTGTTTGTTTTTGTGAGCTTTTGGAATAACCTTGTGTGTGTTTTTCAATATGAGTTCTTCAGCGTTCTTGCGTCCTCATGTTCTCTTGTAACATCATCATCAACCTTCAAAGTTTAGTTACAAAAGTCAAGAACGAAGTACGTACGACTGAAAGTTCCCGCATACATTCTTGATGCGTTTGAGGATGCATCGGTGCCGACTTGAGCACATAACTCATTCGAGAACTCCCAGAAGTCATTGCGGCAAAATAAAGGAAGTGGGAAGTGCAGCATTTTATATAGATTTATTATTAAAGTTTAAAAATATAACTTATTTATCTCAGGAGCTTCCCTAAATGAGACTGTGAGAGTAAACATTAACATGAAAATTTTATAAAGGCAGAAACACATTAAGGGTATTTATTTGCTGAAATTCGTTTTAAAATCTGTTTTATTTGTAAAGTGTAAAGTATATTTGTAAGGTTTTTGTGCATTTTATATATATTGAAAAGGGGGGAAAACTATAAATCATTGTATAAATGCTTTAACGTTTAAATAATTTTCTGTTAAAAACGCATGCAGATCATGTGACCATCAGGAAGAACGCAGCATCTCATTTATCAGGGGATGCTTCTCTGTTCTCGCGCTATCCCGAAGGTTGTTCTTACTAGGTAACCTGGTAAGAACGGTCTCAACGAGTCAGTTCTCTGCGTTCTTGGAATTGAGAAACAGCCTTGGGTTGTGCATCAGGCTTTCTGTTTGATAGTGTTGCTGTGTGCTCAGAAAAGGAGTTTAAACTGACAAGGCTTTAGACTCATGCAGATGTTTTTGTTTGTTGTTGCTTGAGTAACTGAGGATCAGCAGCTCATTTGCATTTAATGACTGTTTTTTTTTTGTCATTTGACCATTTTTAATTTTTGAAATGTAATAGCTTGTAATTAAACCCACATATCTATAATACCCTGACCTTTCCTAAATATTTGTATATTTCTTTCTAACATTGCTTTTTTTTTAAATTACAAAACACAAAAGAACTATAAGTATTTCCTTCAATTACCATAGCGTTTAAAAAGACTGCTTGCTTTGAAGATGCGTGTCTCGGTAGCCTAGCAACTTCCTGTTGACATGGACTTTAGTTGACATAACTTTCTGTTAGCAAAAAATAACTTGACTTCAAATGTGTCTTTCAAAACAGCATTTTCAGTGCCACGAAAAACCTTCTGTGCTTGTGAAAGTGAAAACGATAGTGAGACAATGACATTTGCAGGCAGTCTACGCACTGTAAAAAAAAAATCCATAATTTTATGGCTTATAAAAACTGTAAAATAACAGCCGTTAAATTAAAGAATTATACTGTAAAATAACGGATATTAAATTACAGAAGTTTTCTTAAATTAAAATTTCTGGTAAATTTCTGTAATTTATTATACGCTATTTTACGGTAAATTTCTGTAATTTAACAGCTGTAATTTTACGTTTTTTTCCGGCAACCCAGCTGCCAGAAATAAACCGTAAAATTAAGATTTTTTTTACAGTGCACATTTATAGGCTGATTTACCAAAAAGATCATCTTTTTAGGGTAATGACTGATGACAGACTATCAAAGCTAAATTTCAATATCTCAATAGAAGCTTGGAATGTAATGGGATCTTATATGAGAACAGTATGTTAAATCTACGGCTGTGGTAAGTCTAGTTGAAGAGGTCTGGTAGTTCCAGAGTTAAATGTTATATATATTTTTTCATTTTAAAACATGAGTGCAACCGGATATGTATATTTATTACAATAATAAATTTCAAAATGTTTTTTTTTTTTTCATCAACTGCACCAAATTGTGTATTTTCGCTCAACAAAACAGGCGTTACCTCTCTATTCTCAATATTTTACTATATATGTATTTTTTCAGGCTATTTATCACAGGTCTAAAAACCAACACACATCGTTTAATATGAACTTCAGCTGACTTTGTACCACAAACCTTGATGGCAAATCTGCATCTTTTATAGAGGTTTTTCCTTTCTATGGTGTGCTTTCCTTTACATCTCTCTACTTGTTTGGTCGCTCTGTGAATGAGGCTGTAGTTCTCAAGGCGGGAGATGTATTAATGTAATTAGAGGCAGTGCGCCGTAAGCAGGGACAGCCTCAATCTCTGCTGTCGATCGATCTTCAGTCGCTGCGACAGGCCGACTGCATTTCCTTGGGGATTTGTGCAGTAGGCCATCTCTGAATGCTAATGCTTCTGTGATAAGCCTCGCAGCCTCCTGCTCAATGAGTTTGTGTCGTGTGCTGAATCGCCTTCCATCAATTGTTAAAGGAGGTGTGCGTTAATGGCACCAAACAGAATTATAAAAATAATGACTATCTTAAGTCAAGTTTTCTAAACGCAGGTCAGATGAATAGAAAGCTTCTGGAACAAACAGTGCAAGGTTTTGGTAATCAACTGAGCTGATGTTTACTTAAGACTAACAAGTAGCTGTTGTTTAGTCTAATGCAAAAAAAATGTGAAATGTGTTTGACGGCGGTTTAAGTGAAAATGCCACACTGATTTCAAACTGCTATTAGATTTGTCGAACAGTGGAAGTATTGCAAATGATACAGACTGAAGTGTCTCCTGAAAATAGACTCTACTCATTCCCCAGTAACTGTCATTAAGTTAATAAAGAAGTGGTTAAAAAGGAAAAAAAATAAACATGAGAGACATTCGGCCGTGCAGGTATTCAGTCGCTCCATTGAATGTCTTCAGCTGAAGGACAGGTTACATTTGAATTTCGTCTCTCTTAGTGAATGAAAAAAATAGTGTGTGTGTGTCTTAGAATCTTGATTATGTGTTTTTATTATACAGTATATATATATATATATATATATATAATTGTGTATTTTTTATGAAGTCTTCTTATTATTGCTAAAACTGCATTTATTTAATCGATTTTATTTTTTATCTGAAATATATTTTTTTATCATTTCAAGAGTTCACACTTAGCTGATGATTGATAATAAAGCTTGTTTGGCATGCTGTCCCGGGAGAGAGCCTTGAGCTTAAGAGATCCTTGAGCCCATGGGCTTCCTCCTGTTTGCGGGGCAAAAGGAGAGTTTGAGCTCAGGTAGATCTCCACGAATTCCCCCCTTGGCTTATTTCCAACTAGTGACGGAACTGGGGTGAGGTGTACTCGCTAAGAGCTTGACTGTGGTATCGATTTGTGTGTTCAATTTACTTAGGGTGTGTGTTATTTGGACTGTGGGAGGAAACCGGAGAACCCGAGGAAAACCCACGCGAGCACGGGGAGAACAAGCGAAACTCAGAAATGTCATCTGGTTTGGTAGGGACTTAAAGCAGAGGCATTCTTGCTGTGAGGCAACAGTGCTAATCACTGGGCCGCCGTGTCACCCATCTGAAAAGGAGGGAAAGTAGGGGTGGGTATGTGGGGTTCTTCAAGACGAAAATGTTGAGATAAGAAAACTTTGGTTATTTATAAAGAGTTAGGAATCATCTGATTGGATAATCGATCATGAGCTGACGCTGGAACAGCTGAGAACAATCATAAGCATGTGATCCTCTCGAACTTAGTTTATAAATAAACTTCACAAAATGTGACACATTATTACATTATTCTATTTTAATATCTTTTAAATACTAAAGTGCAGTAAATGATGCAATGGGGTATATGCACACAGACTTTTAATTTTCAGAGAGAGAGAGAGAGAGAGAGAGAGAGAGAGAGAGAGAGAGCATGCGTGCATCCGCCTTGGTGCTGTCATGTGTGTAAATGAGAGAGTGTGCACATCAGCCGTGATGCTGTGTGTCACTTGTTGTAGGTTGTATTTTGGTTTTGCTTTTCAGTTCTGGGTGTAGTTCTGTGTAGGAGAACTGACTTTGACTACCTTAATGCCCTTCACCACAAAGAAAGAGAAACGTAAATGAATTCAACATCCATGTCATTTAAACTTGTGATCATACTCCTAAATGTCATGATTTTTCACGTGATCAGTCATTCATTCATCTGGTCAATGTTTGTGTGTATGAAAGCCTGTTTCCGCCACTGAATACAGAATTTTAAAAAGTTATTGTGAAATTTTTACTTAGAATTGCATGATTCAAACTTGCAATTCTGAGTTCAGGATGGGGGAGTGTGATCTTTACAACTTGGAATACATTTATTTTGAAAATATATTTATTGAGTTTTGTATTTACAATTTAAAGCAGAACATTTCCCCTCCCCTACCAGAGCATTAAAAGAGAAGAAAAAAACAAAAACCATATATACCTATGAATATACAGTACAGTACATACATATATACGCACATAAAGTAATAAAAGAAAATAAACTAAATCGATAATATAATAAAAATAATAACTATATATATATATATATGTAGATCATATAGTCTTGAAAACATTCCAGCTATATCAAAGTTACCAGTGAGGGAATATATTGTCTGATATTTGTTTAGTCAGTATGTTATCATTTGACATGAAGGGCTTGGTAGAAAATAGAAATATAATCACATCTACACTATACATGCATATATAAACATATAAAATGAAATATGGAAATAAGTCAAAGAGTTCTGATTCGGCTGAATTCTGACTTTATAACTCGCAATGGCCACTTTTATATCTCAGAAAAAGTCACAATAGCCTCTTTTTTATTTAGAGGCAGGAATGGGCTTCTATGTGTGTGTGAATGTAAATATACTTTGTTCCATTATAGTGTATGTTGGTGTTGACTGTTGTTTTGAACTCTTGTTTGTCGTCATGGCATCTGTGGGCTCAGCGGTGCCCATCATGCTATGCTGTATCCCTTAATAAAAACTAGGCCAGTTCATGCATCTCCAATCCACTCTGATCTGTATCTCTCTTTCTGTTTTCCTCTCCGTCAATCTCCCTCTCTTCCCTCCTTTCTCTTTTTTTTCACAGGCAAGTCCTGCCCCAATTATTGTCAACACGGACACTTTGGAATCTGTGCCATACGTGAGTTTCATTTAATTTTTTTTCCCCATAACTTTATTGCATGTTCATGACATTATGTGCAGCCACGACATTGCAGATCACCTACTTGATGAGTTCAATGCCCACACAGAGCGAGTGGTGAATGAGTTTGACATCTCTCTTTTATTTTCATGAAGTGACTGTCATTTATCACTCTCCATGCTTCGCAAAATAAGATCAACATGTTCAATGATTGATGGCTTTTCATAAATAAAGCAGATAAAGAGGGCAGTGATTAGCTGTGGGTTTAGATCAGCGCAGGCTTGTCTTTTTGTGGGCTTGAAATATTAATGTTCCGAGTCAACTGTGTTTACGGTGGGATGGATGAAAGAGGTTTTAGATGATCGGTTTGAAACGGGTCCCGGATCAAATAGAAAAGTGCTTGTCAACGAGGAGGTCCAGTTCGGGAAGACCCTCAGGAATCAATTTTAAGCCTAAAGATATAACAATCATCGTCTTTGATGATGTATCATTTTGGAGGAGATATTAAAGTGATAATTCACCCAAAAATTAACAGTCTGCCGTCATTTGCTCACTCTTCACTGAAACTATTTGTGTTTTTTTTCTTCTGTTGAACGCAAAAGAAGATATTTTGAAAAATATTTAGTATATATAAAAATAATATAAAAATATTAAGTATTTTATTTATTTATTTTTTTACAATGGAAGACATTTTATTCATGAACTAGCCTTTTAACAAACATCCAAAACAATGCTCTGTGTTGGCTTGAGCTGCTTGTTACTGTACGTGTGTCTACATTATCCCAGTTGTAAGAGCAACAAATGATAACTTGACTTCTAGTTGATCATTTGGAAGTGGCAGAAGGTAGCTTTTTCCCATGAATTGTCTGTTGAACTGCATCTCAATCATCACAAATAATGCAGAAGACCTCCTGGAACCTGCATGGATCCAAGATTCTCACAGAAATTAGTCAAGTTTGGTGATAGGAAAATTATAGGTTGGGGTTACATTCTGTACGGGGGCATTCGAGAGATCTGAAGAGTGAATGGCAATGTCAACAGCCTGAGGTATCAAGACATTTGTGCTGCCCATTACATTACAAACCACAGGAGAGGGCAAATTCTTCAGCATTGTACTCCTTCTCATACTTTAACCTCCACTTCAAAGTTCCTGAAAGCAAAGAAGGTCAAGGTGCTCCAGGATTGGCCAACCTAGTCACCAGACATAAACATTATTGAGCATGTCTGGAGTAAGATGAAGGAGGAGGCATTGAAGATAAATCCAAAGAATCTTGATGAACTCTGGCAGTTCCTTACCAAAGCCATAGCAGATGACTTTATTTATAAGTTGTTTGAGTCATTGCAGAGATGTATGGATGCAGTTTATCAAGCTCATGGGAGTCACACACAATATTAATTATTTTTCCCCTGCACCAAGGCTTTATAATCTATACTGTATGTTATTTCTGTTAAGTGACAAGATTTTTTGTCTAAGCAAATCCAGACCTTAGTATCCTAATTAAATAATTTAAAATGAAGGCATGGGGGCGCCACGGTGGCGCGTGAGTAGCACGTTCGCCTCACAGCAAGAAGGTCGCTGGTTCGATCCCCGGTTGGGGCAGGTGCCGGTTGGGCCAGTTGGCATTTCTGTGTGGAGTTTGCATGTTCTCCCCGTGGTTGCGTGGGTTTCCTCCGGGTGCTCCGGTTTCCCCCACAGTCCAAAGACATGTGGTACAGGTGAATTGGGTAAGCTAAATTGTCCATAGTGTATGTGTGCGAATGAGAATGTATGGATGTGTTTCCCAGAGATGGGTTGTGGCTTGAAGGGCATCCGCTGCGTAAAACAAATGCCGGATAAGTTGGCGGTTCATTCCGCTGTGGCGACCCCGGATTAATAAAGGGACTAAGCCGAAAAGAAAATGAATGAATGAATGAAAATGAAGGCATGATCATATTTTATTTTGGTAAAATGAGCGTAATATAGAGGCCTTTGCTTAGACACTAATGAGACCAAATGATCAACTAGCAGTCAAGTTATTATTTGTTGTTCTTAAAACTTGGATAGATGACAAGACATCTGTCTGGTAGTGTATATGCGATGGTACTCACTTGCGGTCTAGTAAAAAGCTTAAAATGCGTAAAGGAGACAGCATGCAATTCTTCAGTCACACACACAACTGGAGAATCTATCTTGGGCTGTTTAAACCTGATCACTTCATGCATTTTGTTCTGTTTGGATAGCTGTTCAGTTGTGAAAATGTCAGGTTTAAATGTATTCCAAAACGCATTTGAGACTTATATAAGTTACTCAAACCACTTCAGGAGGCAGTCTGGGACACATTTATAAATATAAATATAGAATAGAATAGAATAGAATAGAATAGAATAGAATATAAAAAATAATAAGGTTTCTTTTGTTTACAAAGGCACACTGTTTTGTTTTTGAAAGACAAAGTTTTACACAAATTAATGTAAACCCTGAGTAATGAACATCAGTTAAGTAAGCCTCCTGTAGCCTACATGTAAAATATATGTTATGATAATAGTGTTATAATATGTTATAGAGTGGCACGGTGGCTCAGTGGTTAGCACTGTCACCTCAAAGCAAAAAGGTCACTGGTTTGAGTCCCGGCTGAGTTTGCATGTTCCTGCCTTGTTGGTGTGGGTTTCCTCCGGGTGCTCCAGTTTCCCCCACAGTCCGAAGACATGTGCTATACAGTAGGTGAATTAAATAAACTAAATTGACCATAGTGTATGAGTGTGTGTGAATGCAAGAGTGTATGGGTGTTTCCCAGTACTGGGTTGCGGCTGGAAGAGCATCCGCTTGTAAAACATATGCCGAAAATCCGCTTTGGCGACCCCTGATAAATCAAGAACTAAACCAAAGGAAAATATAATGAATGAATATGTTATGATAACATATTGCTGAATAATATATGTAGGTTATTAAATCAAATAAGTTTATCTGACAACTTAACTTTGGTACGTTGCAAATAGCCTGAGATTTGAAGATCTGTTTATATCCTTTTACAGAATTTAAATCCATTTAACGGAGACACCTGTATGTGGTTACATGTAGATGGAATGGTTTTCACAAATCAGGTAGCTTTCCAAACAGAGAAAATGCGTGAAATGACCAGATATAAAACCTTCAGCGTGTTTAGTACATGTTGTATTTATATTTTAGTTGAACCGCAGCAGAGTTCGTTTGGAAGCAGATTAAGGCTTTGGAGCAGATTAGATTTTACAGTAGTCTACTGTACAGTATGTCTGCTTGTTTGATGTGCATCAAGGTTTGGTTGACAGCATTTACACTTATTTAAATGAAGTGCACTATAGAGACATCTCACCTGAGTTCGTTTCAGCCAAAACAAACTTGCCAAGTGTTAACACATCTTAACAAACCCTGTCTGTTTGATCTATTTGAAATACCCTACTCAATCTATCTAATCAAACAGTCAAATCCAATAATAAATGGTGCTGAAAAATAGATATGCAAATGATGAGTGCTTAACTTGAGTTATTATTATTGTACATTAAGCGTCATGCTTATTAAAATAAACTTTAATTGGAGGTGACCAGTTGATATATTTGTTGTTATGAAGTAGGTTTCAGTCCTGTTTTTCCACTTTAAACTGGGATAAAAATTCATATGGTTTTGTCCTTCACACTGGGATTATTGCAAGCCTATAAACAAGCTTAGTTTTATGTAACCTTACCAAATAAAGTTTCTTCTATTTTTTCTATTTTTCTTGCTGCCATTTTTTCCCCATGGCCTCCTTAAAAGTGCAAAGCCATAAAAAATCCAGATCCCTGTCTTTATTCATGAATTGTGTTCAATGTAAGTCTAAAGGTCAGAGAGTTTGCTAAAGCCCCACATTTGTTATTGTTTTGTTCTCTTTCTACTTAACCTTTGATCAGGGTAGTCAGGTAAATAAGTTCCTTTTGAATCATATTGCATTGAAAAGTGGTTATCACAAGCTGAGACCTTTTAGTTGTGCTTTCTTACAGTGTTTAGTTAATGTGCTCTAATTTTAAATGTCAGTGAGGTCTTAAAGTATGTTAAAAGTTTTAAAGTATTGAATTTGACTACCCGATTCCTGTATATACACTGTTATATACTGTAAAGCATTCAGTTATGTGTTTCAGTTAGTATTCTACCAGATCGAGTTGTTTCTGTATGTATGTGAGAGCTAAACGGGTGAAAAAGTGGAGGTGAAACATGATGAATTGAGCATATAATGGGGCTGAATAGAAGAGAGCAGTGTTGAATCAGACACTAACACAGAGCGATAAGCACTCAGCATGAAGCACAAAGAGTTTACACACATAGACAAACACACTAACAACACAGCTTGACCTTCAGTCGGCAGAGACAGGTTTTGTCTGTCTCCGGCAAACTCCAAAATAATCGTCTGTGTTTCTTCCTGTTACTTGCAGTGAGGTCGTTTGACCAAGTGCAGAAATGGCCCTGCATTTATAAACAATCTAAAACACTTGTTTGCAAAGTCCTCCAATAGATGCTTTTCACAAGACAGTGACGATGCATTTTTAATGTTCACCAGATTCTTTAATCCTCAAAAATTTTTTATATTAAAGGGCCATGAAACCTCCCCTCTTTCGGGTCAAGTCTACCTCAGAAAATTTTCAAAAAATGCTCCGCGTGGAGCTCTGCGAGCAGAGGGAGGAGTGGGCGTGGCCAGCAGTGCAGGGGAAAAGAGTGGAGCAAACAGCTGGCTCACAAAATGAGACGCAAACTGTAAGGAGACCCATGATTTCATAGTTTACAAAGTTAAAATGCAAAGAAATAAATGAAGTAATTTAATGTCCTGCTACATTTGTTATCCGTAATTTCATAAACACATAACCACAATTTGTTATAACGTCATAAATATAATCGTGTTTATATAAACACTATAAATGAGCAGGACTTCTCTCCTCCTCCATCCCGGGGTATGAATGCAGAAACAGTGGATAGCAGTGCAGCACATCTCTTGCCCTGTCGGTAATCTGGAGGATTTTAAACATGTGCGAACACAGCCGCACGGATGTAGGCGATGTGTCTGAATAACGAACCATAGACTGTAATGAACTCAACTGATAAAAGACAAAGTCTACCATTCTCTATTTTTCATACAGCTCTCCCAACAAAAATGCTTGGCTGCAAACCAATAGCTTTGCTGTATCGGCCCTGACAGAATCGTGGGGAAAAGCATGCTACAAACCCCGTGGATCATGGAAACACACACATACGACCCACGCAGACGCGATCTCACCCATTCAGTGGGTCACCGATTGGCTTCGGAAAGCATGTGCTGTCATGAATAATTAAGAAGCCGGGTCTTCTTATTAGATAAGAAAACGAGCACAAAAGTAATAAGAAACCAACATTGCTGATTGTTCCACTTGCAGTTTTGCGCTACGTCACAGATTTTGATCCAGTCCCGTTTGATCCATTTTAAACCCGGAAGATGAAATTAGCTGACAAAAGCTAATTTTTTAAAAGCCCTTTTTTCCCACAATTAGAGCTGACAGGTGCTAACGCTGTCTTAACTGATGCTCAACACACACAAATCTGTTAAAATCTCAAAAAAAGTACCCCAGGGTTTCTTGAACCTTTAAGATTTCAATTATTTAAAACAAGTATGTACCTGTATGTATATTTTTAAAACTGTAAAGCTATTATATCATCTTTGCATCAACTTGCAAAAAATTGTTTAACACTTAAGTAAGATAAGATTCAAGATTCTACTGCAGCGTCTGGGCGGGATAGTCAAATTTACAAAGTTCTGTCTTACTGGGTGACGGGTGGATCTAGCGGGACATAGCAGTGGACCAGCAAAAAAGCAGAAAGTGGACTTTGCAGAATGTGTTTCCCAAGATGAAGATGAGATATAATAATGGATAAAATGCAAGAGTACAGTTCAAACTTTCAGTTAGAGGAGTCATCAGAGTAAAATCTGCTTTCGATCTGAGAGAAACAAGATCGCTTATTTACACGACTGCAGCACCTTGCAAGGAGAATCTTGTTCTTGTTCCTGCAACAAGTGGTGCCGGTGAACACTCATTTAGTGCAGCTGGCCGTGTTTTGGAGGTGAGGTGGAATCACTCGAATCCAGGCACAGTAGATGCTGCACAGTGAAAAGAAAAAGGCCAAGTAAACAGAACACACTGTAGCTTTCGTTTAGGCTGAAGTGGCACAGTTTTTGTTATCTTATTCCTGTATCTGTAAAAGCTGAATCTGCTGTTGAGAACGAGTGATCTACGGTGACCTATCATCATGCTTAAAACAAAGAATTAAAATTGTTAAAGTGTCGATCGGGAGCTGGTCGGGTGCATATATATATATCAGATAAAATTATATGTGCGGGTGGGTGGCAGGTGGATGATTAGTATGAAGCAACGGATTCGGATGACATTTCAGCTGATCTGCGTATCTCTAGTATATATACTCTCCTATTCACTTCTCTCTAAGTTAACCCAACTAAGACGACTTCTGAGAAACTCCATTGGAAAGAAGACAAAAAAATCTCTTTAGATACTTCATTGTTTCTCCTAAATGGCGATGACATTACATGGAGGTTTAAAAAAAAAAAAAAGTTGGATCCTCCATTAGATCTTCTCTTGTTCCTCCGTTGAACATGCCTCTCACGCACACCCTTCACGTTCACTGAGGATAATTTCATTTGTTTCTTGTTTCCCTGCCCGTATCTGAGTAATGAAATATTAATATGAAGGCATATCCAGATGACAGTGGATATGCCGTGTTTTAGTCAAAGTGCAGCACTTTCATCAACAATGCAAGATCAACCGCGGCATCCAGAATCCAGTAACACGCTTAATGTGGTTAAGATGTTTTAATTGCTTTTTTAACCTTCCTTTTCTCTCACTGTTCCTAGTTTAATGCCCAGTGTGGATGTGTGTTGGAGTACATGTGAATTTATGATGATTATGAGCTGCCATAAGAAGCAATATATCTTTGATAGAATGTCTCCTAATATTCTAATACGAGAGAAGATGGAGGTCTGGGAAATGAAAACACTATGATGGATTGCTCCTGTAAAGAAAGTGTTCGGTCTGAGTTTAGCCTATAAGCACACTGTGTGTGTGTGTGTGTGTGTGTGTGTGTGTGTGTGTGTGTGTGTGTGATAGAGATCCATAAATGCTAATTTTTAAAGTAGAATAGATTCACCAGCCGTTATTTTCTTGCTGAGAACTTGGTGGAAAAAAGGAGTTACTACTATATTAACTCTCCCCACAAGCTGGTGATTTTTTTTTTTTTTTTTTTTTTGGATCAATTTTTACAGCCAGAATATTTTGCTCTGTAAAAATACAGCAATGTACAATATATCTATAGAAAAAAACAAGTTTGTTGTTCTGTTTTCACAGTCGTATATCTGTTTGTTGATTTGTCATTTTTGGCTCACAGTATGCTGTTAAATTCTTAATGGAAGTGTTTTTGCTTTGATCACATGGGCATTATTTAAAATAAATAAATAAATAAATAAATAATCCAGTTAAAAAAAAACAAAAATTTTTCGCATGCATTTTACATGATGGGTATCCACATACAGTATTTACCATGTGAATGAAAATTTGATTGCACATGTGAAACTTGAGTATCTGACACCGTCACTGTGGCAGATTATGTGTTTATGAACTAATCTTCACGTGTTGTTGGTACCAAATATGATAGACAATGCATGTTGCTTCTCAGTCAAGAATCGTGTGACACTGCCATATACTATATATGTCATATATATGACACTGCCAACTAGGGCTTGTATAGACTAGTCGAGCGATCGACTGCTTCAACCACTAGTCGGCGCTCTCAGAAACAATTCATAGCATTCGGCTATAAATTAATAAAACGTGTATTGAGAAGGATTTCTTTGTGTCTTTTTAACTAGTAGCTCGAACCCCGGGTAGTCGAGTAACTCGAGTATGGTTTTGAAAAGAAATCGATTAGCAGAAACCAGTTGTCGTGCAAGCCCTACTGCCAACCTGATTTCACTAAGTAGGACATGCTTCTGGATTAACATCTATGTTGATCCTGAAACAACATTTCAATTAGCCAATCAGAATAAGGGATGTGTTTACCGTTTAGACTAACAGTTATGCACACCTATTATTCCCCTCTGATTTTGAGAGTAATTTACAGTTATGGTTGGGTTTAGGGATAGGGAATGGGAATGGATTACATTTCCAACAAAAATGATGTTCCAGGATCAACATGTTAATCCCGGAACGCATCGTACTTGGCAAAATCATGACGTGCTATATGACACGCCTTATGTCATCTAGAAGCCGTATAATTTATAAATGTCTCTGTAATTGTCTGATTTGTTAGTTGTAGAACTGTACTGTTGTATAAACTCCAAACAGCTTTCTTGCATTTCATGGGAGCAGTCCTCTCTCTTTTATTTTGCCATTTTAAGATATTATGTGTTCCTATTGGTCAGTGTCACCCATGTGATGGAACTTGTTTGTGGACGACAGGGAAAAAAAATAAACTTTAAAAAAAAAAAAAATTTTTTTAATTTTTACATTGACGCTGTGAAGCATTGCACCCATGGCATTGGCTGATGTGCACTATACCAGTGTTTCTCAACCACCTCCCTGGAGGACTACCAACACTGCTTGTTTTGGAGGACTCCTTTGTCTTTCACTCCCATTACAGGTCTTTTAGTCTCTGCTAATGAATAGATGATCTGAATCAGGTGTGTTTGGTTAAGGAGACGTGGAAAATGTGGAAGTTGGTGGTCCTCCAGAAACATGGTTGAGAAACACTGCACTACACCACACTACACTAGAAGAAACTATTGAATCTTGCCAAGCAAATATGCCGAATTCTGGAAAAAAAAGCTAAATCTAAACAGGGCTTAAGTGACCTGACACAATCTCGTAGAGAAAAAATGAAGTGCTGCAGAAAAGCCCACAGAAAAGGACAGAATGAAGCTCATTATGCATATTCTTGAGATAGATTTATCCTACACACACATATTCGCTCACCCAGCACAGTGTCATCTGTTCACTTTATTAAAAGAAACCTCAGTCGCTTTAGTGTGCAGATTCGCCTCAGGTTAATGCCTTGTGCTGTTTATCAAGGAAGTGTCAAGGCTAGTTGCAAATCAAGCTTAAAAGACAAAGATTTTTCTCAGGTGTCATGAAAAAGGAATGCCTCCATCTGTTGATGCTTCTAGAAGATGCATAAGTGTGCAAAGCAGTAGACTTCAGTAGAATTTACAATGTGTAATTTGATGAGCACAAAACGTTTAGTAGTTTATTGCTGGATGTTAACATAACTCATTTATTCGCATTAAGTGTGGCTTATTTATAAACTAATTTCGAGAGGATCACTTGCTTTTGATTGACCATGGGTGGTCCCGCATTAGCTAAGACATGATGCATCAATCAGATGATTCCTGATTCACTTTCAATAACCAGGGTTTCTTTCATCTGCATCTTCATCTTGAAGAATCCCCTCTTCCACCCCCATTCCTCCCCCCATTTCCTAGATAGGGTGGTACAGCGGCCCAGTGGTTGGCGCTGTTGCCTCACAGCAAGAATTTCACTGATTAAAGTCCTTATCAGGCCAGTCAGCATTTCTGTGCACCATTTACATGTTTACATACAACCTCAGGTTCCCCGGTTTCCTCCCACTATCCAAAGACATGTGACATAAGTGAATTGACTAAACCAAATTGGCACCATAGATGAGCTCTTAGTCAGAAATAAATCTCTCTACAGCAATTCCTCACTTGTCATGAGCCATAAACAGGCAGGGGAGTTCTCGAAATGGCAAATGTTCTGGTTAAGTACTGTTCAAGTGTCATCTTTGTAACTGTAGAGGGAACAAAACTAAGTTAGGACGAGCACGAAGCAAGGCGACAGAATTATTAGACAGAATTACAACTATTTTTCGAGACCTAATGTCTGGCTAGCTTCAGCCAAATTCTAGCTACTTTTAACAGTGGCTTTGTTTCCATTAGCTGTCAGGAATAATAGTGGTTCGTTTGCAGTGCTAATTAGTCCACGTGGGTGTTTATTGAAGAAAGCACATCTTATTATGACATGGCTTGAGGGATATTTGAGCTTAATCACCTTGATGGGTGTAAAAATGAGCCATCCCACATCAGGCAAAGCAGAAGAGGGAGAATATCAGCTTGAAAGTGTCCAGTCATAATGGACACGTGTGGACGAACACACTGAGGCGAATCATACATTATGGCAAGCCATTTTGACATTCAGTTCTCATGCTGGGGTGGTAAGCATGGGAGAAGTAAGAAGGTCGATGGTTCAAGTTCCGACTGGGCTAGTTGGCTTTTCTCTGTAAAATTTGAATGTTTTCCCCGTGTTCGCATGGGTTTCCTCCAGGTGCTCTGATTTCCCCCCACAGTCCAAAGACATGCGAAATAGGCGATTTGAATAAACTAAATTGTCCATAGTGTATGAGTGTGTGTGTGAATGAGTGTGTATGGATGTTTCCCAGTGCTGGGTTGCAGCTGTAAGGGTATTTGCTGCGTAAAACATATACTGGAATAGTCGGTGGTTCATTCCATTGTGGTAACCTCTGAAATAAAGACTAAGCCAGGAAAATGAATGAATGAATGTTCTCATGTTACTAAAACCATTTTCAATACTATCATCTCCATTAAAACTACTTAATCATTATCTACCAATGCTTATGCTTGATGTACTGATGTTTATGCATCATATGATTAGTTCTTATATATTATTACTTCATTTAACACTAATAAATAGTAAATTCAATAATAATAATAAAGTTTAAATAATAGTAAATACCTCTTAAACATATACTAATACTCCTTCATTAGATACTAGTAGTTATTTCAATAACGATTACTATTCTATCATTACCACAAAAACAAACCAACATTTTTGCGATTGACTTCTATGGAGTTCTGTCAATGAGAACTCATATAATCAGTTTTGAAGACTATTCTGTTTTTGATCATCTATTTTGATCATCTATTATAGTTTTGTTCACTGATAACTATCTTAACAGCAAGTATTCCAGTAGTGATTAGTTAAATTGTACTAGTTAGTACAATTTTACTAGTGTTAAATTGTACTAGTAAGTATTCATGAATTCTTTCACATATAAGTTTTAAATGCTCATTCGGACCCTCCAACACGAGTTATGTAATGAGATTGGTATTTTGAACAAATCACTTTAAAGCTTCCATCCAAGTATAAATCCAGTATTTGTTTTTTGGGGGTTTTTTTTGGTCACTTTTCTGCAAATATTGACAAATGTTCTAATTATGTTATAAACAATCTGATATTCATTCATTCATTCATTCATTTTCTTTTCGGTTTAGTCCCTTTATTTATCTGGGGTCACCACAGGGGAATGGACCACCAACTTATCCAGCATATGTTTTACGCAGCGGATGCCCTTCCAGCTGCAACCCTTCTCTGGGAAACATCCATTCACACTCATACACTACGAACACTACTTGCTGTGAGGCGAACGTGCTACTCACTGCGCCACCATGGCGCCCCCAATCTGATATTATGATAATTAAATATGTGTAAGACCATGTATTTTTTTGTTTAAACAGCTTAATAATGATTTATCTTATCCATTTTGGGTAATGAGCTGTGGGTGATGGTAAGATAGAGAGATTAAAGCTGCTGGATTCACAACATGTTAATTCATCAACTAATTCATCAACTCTCAAAATACATGAAAGTAAGTGGCCATTTAACTGGGAGAAGAATATAATAAACATTCTAGGAACCCAAACTGTTTTTCTGATGTGTATAAAGCACATTATCTCATTAAGTGTAAAAATTGTTATTGTCGCCTTCTCCAATGATATATTTTACAAACGCAAAATGTTATGTAAAGTACTTGCTTGTGTTTAAATGTCTGAAACCTCAAACAAAAATAATGTTTTTGAAAACACATATAAATCGTGATCAATGATAAGTGCTGTGTATCTTTCTCTGTCTTAGCACTAACTATTGCGGGAAAGCAGATTTTAATTCAACAGCTGATCATGTGACAAATTGAACCTTCTAGTCACACTGGTGTGATCCCATGCAGGATTGTAAAGCGTTAAACAGCAGTATTTTTATTACGTTCTGTTACTTATTCTTAGATGCTGGTCAAATCTCCCGTCATATGAGACTTTAGTTAGCTAATGAATATGTACCATTATTTTATATTTAAAAGTACAAATTTAATGGAAATTAATAATATGTTTTCCAGATAAAATGTTAAAATGGCTTGCCATATACACGTTCATTCACGAGCTTGTTTGTTGCCACATTTGCAGTGACTCACCAGTTTAATGTGAGCTTTTACACCCCGGATGCTTCATAGTGAACCTCCCTCCCACCGTCTCTAATGCAGCTGCTCTCTCTCTCCCTCTCGCTTTCTTGCTCCCCAGCGACTCACATTTGCAACACCATGTGGCTCAGAATGCTAATGCCACTCAAGCCCTAGTAATTGGGTCATTTCTTCAGGGGGAAGATGGAAAGGCCATGTTTTTCCTGACCTCAAGAAAAAGTTAAGAAAAAAGTGACTTAAGTCGAGACACTACAGGCAAAAACACTATTTCCATGCACCTGTCAATTCTGGGCTTTTCATAAAGTGCTTTTTTATAACTCTAATGGAAAGCAACCCTCATAGTAGACTTCTAAGTGTTTTTATATCACTTTTTTGCCTGTAGATTTAAATTATGAGTACTTTTAAAAGCCTTTTTTTACCTGCACTTAGCCATAAATCTCAGTTTTGCAACACTTACACCAGACATCAACATTTTATTTATATATTTATTTAAATTACAAATTTTATCGTAGTGTTATAAAATCTCTTTCACCCTGTTCTCCTGAAGTGTCTCTTGTCTCCTGAAGTAGACTAATAAGCAGTCTTGTTGTGTTCTGATGAGCACCATCACAGTTAATGAACTCATTATCTCTGTCTTATTGGTTTCTTATTGGCTCATCCATCAATTATCACATCCACAAGTTATCTCTATGATTGTGTTTGTAGTCATATTTAGGCCTGTGAGCTTCGAGAGGTTTTTCCTGAAGGGTTGCTGGTGAAACTGAGGAGAAGCGACTCTGCTTCTGCTCTGATCAGTTAACATCAACCAGAAGCGCTTGTGTACACTGCCAAGAAATAACATTCTGCCACTCACAGTGAACTATGTGGCCACATCAGATGTTGTATTTGATCCGATTGTTTCAGTATATTAATTGTAAAACTATTTCGGGAGTTGTCAGTTGTGTCATCTGCAATATAGACTTTTTTTTTGTTTTTTTGTGGTCCTAGTGATAATACACAGTTTTCAACATTTGAAATGTATCAAATACTTTCATCAGAGTTCCTAAATGGTCCTAACACTATTAAACAACCCTCATTTTTGTCGTAGTAAACACTTTTTTGAACCACTTTAAGTGTTGACCACTGTAGTCTACATGGGCATTAATACAGAGGTTTGATTATGTCCATCAGTTGGTTTCTTATATTGCTTGTTTGAATTATTGGATTTTAATGTCTGTTGTCAGTTGTATGTATCCGTTGTTCATAATTATCATTTAATTATATATAGAAAGATGTGAAAGTAGTTGCAGCTTACTGATTTTTTTATTTTTAGTATGTTTGTTACACTTTTAAATATCAGTCAAAGATAACATGAGTAAATACATTGCACTGTTTTTAAATTAGGGTTTTTATTATTAAGCGAAAACACAATTGAAAACTTTGTGAAAAAGGGTTTATCACGACTGAGTTCAATTTCTCTAGCCACACCCAGGCCGGATTACTACCACACCTGTTTGCAATCAAGAAATCACTCCAATAGGAGAAGTGAAGTAGACCAAAAGATCCTCAAAACCTAGACATCATGCTGAAATTTAAAGAAATTCAGAAATAAACAAGAAAGGTAAAATACTGAGATCAATTGAGACCAGTCTTGAAAAAGTTATAAAGCTAATACTAAAGCTTAGGGATTGCTTAGGGACCCCAGTGAGTGCCGTTATCTACAAATGGCAAAAACATAGAACAGTGGATAACCTTCCCAGGAGTAGCTGGCCAACCAAAATTACCCCAAGAGTACAGCGACAACTCATCCACAAAACACCCCACAACAACATTCAAAGAACTACAGGCCTTTCTTGCCTCCAGAAGAAAGAAAGAGACGGGGCAAAAATGGTTGACATGGAAGAGCTCCAAGACAAAAACCTCTGCTGAGCAAAAAGAACAAAGGCTTGTCATAGATTTGCCAGAAAACATCTTGATGATCCACAAGACTTTTATAAAAATACTCTCTGGAGTGATGAGACAAAAGTTCAACTGTATGGATGGTGTGTGTCCCATTATATGTGGCGTTAAAATAACATTATTAAATAACATATTTCAGAAAAGAACAACATCCCAACAGTAAAACATGGTGGTGTGATAGGTCGGCGCTCTTTTGCTGCTTCAGGACGTGGAAGGCTTGCCTTGCTAAGTGGGATCATGAATTGTGCTGTACACTAAAATATACACTTATGAATATATGATGAAAAACAAAATGAAGGCTTTGGAGTGGCTTAGTCAAAGACCTGAACTGAATCCAATTGAGATGCTGTGGCATGACCTTAAAAAGGTGGATTATTTTCGAAAACCCTCCAATGTGGCCCACATAGAGGAGTGGGCCAAATTCCCCCCACAGCGCTATAACAGACTTATCAAAAACACAGGCGTGCAACAAGTGTGATATTGGGCTAAAATAGTGTATATTAAAAATAAAAATGTAGAGAGATTCAAAATGCCTTTTGTATGAGGAACTACAGGTACTTTCTTAATTAATTCAAAACACAAGTTGACAGTTAAAATGCCGAGCAAGCATTTGTTAAAGATTCTAACGTCACTCGTGTACATTGCCTTATGTTATGGAGGAAACCGGTGTCCTTTTTGTCCTTTTGGTTGTACAAGAGTATCTTAAAGGGCCACGAAACCCCCCTGTCTCAGCAGGGTGTTTTCACACCTACAGTCTGGAAAAGCTCAGGAAAGTGGGTGTGTCCAGCACTGTTTAGGTGGGAGTGTCAGGGGAGGGAAAAAGGGAAGGTTTTGCATAAAAATGGGAGTTTCCATTTGGGCACGTGCTGATTTTCAAACAAGCAATACACACACACAGACGCAGCGGGAGAAAGACAGTGACTGTTTACATTGACATCAGTAATCTAATTATTTGCCAAATTATTAATTTGTCGACTTTAACTGCAGTTTGGCACTTTTACTTAGGAAGATTTCTTGCGTGTCCCTCGTGACAAACGATATATTAAATGTGAGTAACTGCTGGAGGAGTGCAGATTTAATGGAGTGTTTGATACTGCACGGCGTATGTTAGAAAAAAAAAAACTCAGCATTTCTCTGTAACTTAGACGCCCTCGGAAGGCAGCGTCAGAAAGCCGTGTGTGTTTAGACTATCCTTTAACAAAACGCGGCGAAAATTCTACACGATGGTAACCGTTTGATTAGGGTGTTTATATGTTTACACTCGGAGAGCAGCATTCTCTCACTTACCACATCTGTAGAGACAGGAAAATCAACACCAACTGGACCGTGGCTGTTTTTTGAAAAGGAGACGAGCGGCAAATCGGGATTTTACCATTTCTAGATGTGGAAAGCTCTCGGGTAAAAATGTTCCTTACAAACGCATTTCTGTCGCGTGCACTGTAATCCACTGTGAGTCCAGTTGCGCTCTCATAGCAGGGAAATGAAAGCAAAACTTTAGTTGGAGCACGTTTATAAACACAACACTGGCGACCTGTGTCTGCAAGCAATTCAACTTCTTCCACTTGTTTTAGCAACACAACATGGCGTCTCTCTGCTGTCTGAACACTGTAGCAGGTGAACAATCTTGGAAGCTATCGTGCATATTAATGAAGTTGCACCGCATACACAATAGAGCGCGCTGATTGGTTTGAACCAAGTCTTTCTCATGAATCAATGCCGCACGCTCAGAGACTTCACGATGCACTGGCCAGTACAGACGTCCACTGTCCACGCTGGAATACACGCATGGCTCTCATCGGCGTGACACAGCTTCAAAAAAAATTTTCAACCCGGAAGCAGCATGGGACACATATATGACTGTCAACAGCTCAAAAAATGTGTTTGGGTGTTCCGTGACTCTTTAAGTCAGAATTTACCAGGGGTATAAATAATTTTGGGCTTGACTGTATGTATACTGTAGTGCTATTTAGTGTGTTTTCTGTCAGTCAATGATAGAACCAAATCACTAATTTAATCATTTAGCTTGTAGTTTGTGCTTTGTGCATTGCTTCTCTATTCAAAATTATATTCTATCCTAGTGTGTATTCTGAACCAGCTGACCAAATATGCTCCAAAATTCTCCTGCATGACCAAAGCCCTTCAGCGAGAATTCAACAACTGAACTAATATGCGAAATGTAGCAGAGTGAGACTCTGCTTTTTGACATCTGCTTGGTCCTCATGTTGAAGAGCAGGTGTAGATGCTGTAAATGAAAGGTCATGTCGCTCTGAGGAAAGCAGTGAGACAGTATTCATCTCTCTCTCTGTTGAACAGCTGAGGCAGAAACGAGCTTGTTCACTGGGTTTCAATTAGCCATGAATGACTGTTTCTCTTTCTCCAGCTGTCTGAAATACTCCCTTTAGTGAGGGAGGGGGGAAAAAGTCAAAATGTGAAACATTCACACTCACTGTAAATGCCAAGGTTGCCTTATTATCCACTTCATAAAATGTCCTTGTTTGCAATCATCTCTATGGACAGTACCTGTGAAATGATGTTGGTTGTCAGTGAATACTTTTATTTAGTAAAAACATAAACACACTGAGTGTACAATAATACATTGAATAAGAACATATATATAAACGACACGTTTCTGCAACAGTTGTATTGTAGTTAATTATCATAATAATAATAAAAATTATTGTAATTATTATGAAATATATCCAAGCTCTGACAAGAATTGTTTCTCTGTTATATTTTTGAAAGTGTAAGCTGAAAGCATAACACATAAAATTAAAAACAGCTTTTATTTAAGTTTCACAATCAAAGTCCAATTAGAACCACTTCTATCAATCTTAATTAAGCTTTTGTTTTCAGCTATATTAATATGTTTTTGAACAAGATCAGTACATTACAAAGATTTTTGAATTATTGTGTGACGACACTAGAGTAAAATAAATGCATTGTATACATACTGCAGAGAAAATGAGTATTGAACATGTCACCATTTTTCTCAGAAAACATATTTCTAAATGTGCCGTTGACTTGAAATTGTCTCTGGATGTTGATAGCAACCAAAGAAACCCATTTATGCAAAGAAAATAAATCTAATTATATGTAATAAAATGAAATGACACACAAAAAGTAGTGAACACATGAAGAAAGGGAGGTGTAGAAAGGCAAGGAAAGCTCAGACAGTAGCAAAAATTTCTCAGTAGTTCAACCCTCTGCCCTTCGTCATTGTAAATTAATACTAGCTGCTTCAGTCCAACATACTTAACCAGGATGATAAAGATGAAACCTGGTGGATATTTCTGCAAGAAAATGATCCAAAACACACTCTTTCAGAGAAGGAAAATCAAGCTGCTCAAATGGTCCAGCCAATCACCTGACTTGAATCCAATAGAAAATACAAACTAAAGATCAGATTTGATAAATGAGGTTCACAGAACAATCAAGATTTTACACTCTGTTAAAGTCTGTGAAATGCGTTCGACTTCCTTAGCTGCCGTCATTAAAAAAATATATGTATATATTATAAAGTATTAAATACGTTTAAGTAGTTCAGTACTTTCTCCTTGTGTCATTCCATTGTTATTACACATAACTAGGGCCAGACGGAATCTGCAGACATTTTTTGCTATTTCTGCTGAGTATTTTGTTATGCGGAATGATTTTGGTATGTCATAACTAAAACCTTAATATGTGAAATAAAAAGTAATACATTTTAAACTTTTTATTTAATGTTTACAATGCAAACCCAGTTAGATCCACTTTATTTGTTAAACAAAGCAAGTCTTTCATATAAAAACTTTACTAAAAGACAGAAAATTGTATTTTATAAACTGTATTGTAAATAAATCATATAAATATTTTCATATTAGTCAATATTATTAATTTGAACTGAATAAATATACATGTACACACATTTACACCAGTAAATAAACAGAATCAATGATTGGCTAAAAATCTGTGGAAATCTGCGGAATTCTGTGCTCGCAGATTCCGTGTGGCCCTACACATAACTCATTTTTCAATATTTTTTTTTTGTTTGTTTTGTTTAATGTTTTTAATGTTTTGGTTTTTACCAAAATCTGTTTCAATTCCATGTCAAAAGCTCCTTTAGAAATATTATTCCCAAGATAAAAAACATGACATGTTCAATATTTCTCCCGCTGTATATAATCATTAAAAACATTTCAACTGAGGAACAGTTGTACCAGGGTTATTTATTAATAAAGATAATATGATAATGTCCTTCATAGATTCAGAGTAATTTGAAATTTTGTTCTCCATCTGATTAGTGTAAGTAAAATATTGGTGCCATATTTATATGTGCTGAAATCATGAATGCGAGAGCGGTCATGCTGGTTTTGAAAAGCTCTTTAACACGTATGCGGCCATTACTTTAGCTTCGCATATTAAAGAATAATTAAGATGAACATCTCTAATCAAGCACAAAGATGACCCTCACTCCAATTCGAACTTGAAATTGGATTGGTTGCCTTTCAATGTCATTTCTGGCTATGAATTCATGCTTAAAGGGCTGCTTGATCCAGCATGTCTGCCCCAGAGGCCTGTCACATTGTACACGCAGGTAAATGATTATGGATTTCAGTGTCCAGACTCAGATTTAGACAATTACAGCTGATGCCGTGAGCTGAATAAATATGAGGCTCAGTCTTGAAAATGCCAATTCCTCCCTCTTTCAAGGAGAATAAGCTGAATGATGATGTTTTTAAGAGGTTATTTGATTATTCTTTCAGGAAACATTCGAAATAAATAAATCATTGGTGTTAATATGACTTAGGAAAATTTAAGCATCACATATTAATCATGTTATTTCAACTTAATTTAGGCAAATGGAATCCACATGCAGTAATAACCAGAGAGATTAAATAGCATTTCTTTGCATTCATCTTGTTTAACATTAGCACAATTGACTCTTTTGAGACAATTCATTGTAATCATTCATTTGGACGACCATATTTTTCTGTAAAATATTGCAGATCAAACATAACTACTTTGACAATTGTATTTTTGTGTGTGTGTGTGTGTGTGTGTGTGTGTGTGTGTGTGTGTGTGTGTAACATATGGAGTGGGAAAGTATAAGCAGACTGCTCCCAGAGCTGGCATTAGTTATCATTAAGTGGATCAAAACTCAAAACCTTTAATGAAACTTATCAGAATCTCCTAAAACTGGTAAAAAATAAACTATTACATGGGCAGCATGGTGGCTCAGTGGTTAGCACTGTTGCCTCACAGTAAAAAGGTTGCTGGTTCAAGTCCTGGCTGGGCAAGTTGGCATTTCTGTGTGGAGTTTGCATGTTCTCCCCGTGTTGGCGTGGGTTTCCTCCGGGTGCTCCAGTTTCTCCCACTGTTCAAAGATATGCGCTATAGGTATACTGTGTGAATTATATTGGCTGAAGTTAACAAGTGTGTAAATGTGTATTGGTGTTGCCCAATATTGGGTTGTGGCTGGAAGGGCATCCACTGCATAAAACATGTTGGAATAGTTGGTGGTTCTTTCCGCTATGGCGACCTCTGAAGTAAAGACTAAGCTGAAAGAAAATGAATGAATGAATGAATGAATGAATGAATGAATCAATTCTTACCAGTCGGCACCTTTACATGAAACACCTTAACATTTTCCACTCTACATACAATGCCACACTAAAAGGATCCTGGGAATTATACATCGACAGCTTGTTCTACCAACACAAATTATTCAACACAAAATTATCGCCAACTTAATTTTACAAAAATTTAAGTGGGTTGAACATAAACTGTCAATAATCTTCAAGAATTGTGTTGTTTTAGCTCATTTTAAACAAGTGCTTCAACCAAGCAGCATTTTTGTTTTCATTTGGAGTGTAAGTGAAGTTTCACAAACTAATTTCGGAGGAGCAGGTGATATAATTGATCACAGCTGGTCTCTCATCTGTAATCATTAGTAAGCCAATCAGATCATTCCAAACTCACTATAAATATCCTGACTAACATTACTCCCTCCTCTTTGTTATTTGAAGATTCCCCCATCCACCCCATTTCCACTTTTCGTCCTTTACCAGGGGAAGCTATCGAGAACTAATTGATCTCGTACCCCCTCACATGCTTATTGACCAGGCGGGAGCCCTGGGCTCAATTATCTCTGAGCTCTGGGTTCTCTCCCAGGACAGCATGCCAAACCTGCTATTATTATCAAGTAATATCTAAGTGTGAACTCTTGAATATATGAAGAGTTCATAGTGCCTCAGAAAGTTTCCTCTAGAATTTGCGTTTTTTTCAGTCTCCTATGTTCATGTTCAGTTATTTCAATTTTAAATGCAATGAAAATAACCTACTCTTTGCACTAAGAGTAAAATTACTGAAACTACACTCAACAGCCTGAGAAAAATACTCATTTTAGATGAAAATTTCAGACGGCAAAGACTTTAAGGTTTTTGCATCTAAACTCTTCATGTGTTCAGCCATAGTGTTTAATTTAGTCCTTTAGCAAGCACATGTTTTGTTGCAACCGCTATGAACCTTTTTCAACATCATTTTCCTTCTGCAGGTTGAGGGTGTCAAACATTTCCATCCAAAGATGCAAATTAGACTGGAATATTGCATGAAACATTTGCAAATAATGCAGCATTTCCATCCAAAGTCTCTTCCCGATGACACTGTAGCATTTTTTAAAATTATGCTGAAATCTCAGACATTTTTCTAAGTGGACTCAGTTGTGCGAATATGTCTTTTATGCACAATTTCAAAATTAATGTTTGTCTTTACACAGGTTTTCATGGGATATTCCATATGCATGTGCATAAGAATAGGTCAATGGAAAGATAGCTACTGTGGCACAGTTGTATATTTCATGTGACGGATAAATGATTAACACCCTTTTTGAATAGCATCTCCAAACAGATCTAATGGGATTTTGTTTTTTTCCCTCTCCAATAGGTAAATGGAACAGAAATTGAATATGAATTTGAAGAGATTACATTAGAGCGGGTAAGTGTCTCTCTCTCCCTTTCACATAGTATGCGTCCATAGATATTTGCTGTATCCGTAGGCACATATTAAGCACATGTCATATTTTCTGCTCGTGTGGACTCTTCCGCCTGGTAATCCAATCATTCATAGTTTAGCCTGTGAGCATGATCTTCAAATGTAAGCATCAAACATGACCAGTCACAAAACAAACTTGGCCTTTATGTATGAGATGATTGGATTTAATACATTTTTAGATTCGACTAGTCATTGTGTTCAGAAAGAGCTAGGAAGGGGAATTTGCTTGAACAAAATGCCTCGTGTCAAACCTAAATTTGATGTAAAACTTGAGTTTTATTATTATATTAATTTATTTCAAAGCATTAATACTGCCAATCCATTAGTTTATATTTGGAAAATTGAATTCAAGAAACTGTAGCAATAAATGTATTACAGTTTTTACAAAAATGTTGTAAAAATTAAAAACAGTTCTTAATGATCAGTTATCACATTAATAATAAGGAATAATCATAACAAATAACAAGAACTATTTTAAGTACAAAATCAGCTTTTTTACACTGTATTTTGAACAATCATGTCACAATAAAGACTGGAGCAGTGAGAACGCTTAGAATTCAGGTTTGTCATCACTGGAATAAATTATAATTAAAAATATACGTTAAAGCAAACAAGCAGCTATCTAAAGTTAGATATAGTGTAATTCAAGTTTTTCATAGTTTAACTTATTATATCATAATGATTTTAATATTACGCTAGATTTATATTGCAATTTAATTCTATTAGATTTAATGAATTCATTTTGTAATTAATGAATAACATGTTATATTAATTATTGTTATGCTTTAATTTGGTTTCACCTTAGAAAAGAAAGATCAAACTGAATTTCACTAAAGAAAATTAACTAGTGATCTTTATCTGAAATATGTCAATATTTGTGTCTTAAAATTGCTAATAAATATGTATGTTCATACGGTCACACTTTACAATAAGGTTCATTAGTAAATGTTAATTAATGCATTTACTAACATGAAAAAACAATGAGCAATACATTTACTACAGTATTTATGTTAGTGAACGTTAGTTAATGAAAATACAGCTGTTCATTGTTAGTTCATGTTAACTCACGGTGCCTTAACTAATGTTAACAAGCATAAATTTGGATGTTAATAATGAATTAGTAAATGTTCCGTTATAATTAATAAATGCTGTACAAGTGTTGTTCATGTTTAGTTTATGTTAGTAAATGCATTAACTAATGAACCTTATTGTAAAGTGTTACCGTTCATGCTTGCTTATTTATAGTCAAGTCAAATTCATACCAAAATACCAAAATCTGGGTTAAAGTTACTTGTGTTTAACCAGCGTTTTTTTGTTTTGTTTTGTTTGTTTGTTTGTTTTGCTTTTTTGACTAGAAATGACTTGAGCTTCTCCCAAAAGATAATCAGACAATGTGCAAGAAGCATTATTGTGGCGAAGATAATATTCCTCATCTTTTATTTACATTTAAACAAAAAATGTTAAGTCAGAATTTGCCAGGGGTAACAACCAAAGAATTACATTTATGAAATAAAACAAATCTAATTAGATTACAAATTACAATAAGTTATGTATATCAATATGAAATGGCACAGAAAAAAGTATTGAACACATGAAGAAAGGGAGGTGTAAAAATGCAGTGAAATCCCAGACAGCAGCTGAAATCTCTCAGAAGTTATTCAATTACTATTCACTGCTTCAGTCCAACATCTAACATTAGCTGGAGGATGAAGATGAAACCAAAGTGGATATTTTGGCAAGACCATGATTGAAAACACAGCCAAGTAAACTCTCAAGTGCTTTCAGAGAAAGAAAATCAAGCTGTAGAATGGCCCGGCCAATCACCTGACTCGAATCCAATAGAAAATACAAACTAAAGCTCAGATTTGGTAGACGAAACCCACAGAACTATCAAGATTTTTACACTCTGTTGAAGTCTATGAAAATCTCACACCTGAGCAATTCATGTGACTTCATTCTAAGTTGTCTTTAAGCTGCCGTCACCAAAAAAAGCTTTTATATGAAAAAATATATATCTTTAAAGGCCTGTAGCTATGAAAAATGACTATAATGATTACTGTATTACCATCAACACCAACCTATGTTAACATGCGAAACCATGCCCTGCATATTTTGTCATCTGCAGCGTTAAATGTTAACTCTCATTAAAGCTGACTAGATTCTGGTTGGCTGTTGGTGTCTTAATCAGCTGCGAATAAAATAGAAAGTCTTACTAAAGCTTTAATTTAGAATTTAGAAATCACAGGGCCCTCTTAAATTGGGCTACTGGATGTACTTTATTTGCAAGTGAAAGCCTGGGGTGCACAGTAGAGGCAGTGTGAGAGAAACGGAGAAAATTAGATGGCTTATAGGATGACATTCTGGCAGCTGCAATCGGATCCACATGACTAGACACAGAGCACGGACAATAGCAAAGGTCAACTAGACCAGAGGGAGCGCAGATTTGTCCGACCCTGGAGAACGAGAGCTGAGAGTATATGTTCTGGGCTTTCTGCAGACTCCACTAAGATTACAAGCTCCAAAATTGGATACAAACCGAGGCGATAACTCTGCTGCAAGAGTCCAGTCTCTTATTGCCATCCATAGACAGTTGAAGTCAGCGTTATTAGCCCCCTTGTATATATTTTCTCCTCAATTTCTGTTTAACGTAAAGTGTTTTTTTTTTCAACACATTTCTAAATATAATAGTTTTAATAACTCATTTCTAATAACTGATTTACCTTTGCCATGATGACATAATATTTTACTCGATATTTTTCAAGATGCGAGTATTAAGCTTACCCCCGGTTTCACAAACAAGGTTTAAGGCTAGTCATGGATTAAATTGAATGTTTGAGCTGTCTCAACTGAAAATAACTTGCAGTGAGATGTCTTAAAATATGTGAGTGTCATTTTTTTGTCTCTAGGTGCACACCAGTAATGTATTTTTCTAAGGCCGTTTTTATAAATGTGGCTTAAATAGCCTAATTTAACTAAGGTCTAGTCCTGACTTATGCTAAGCCCTGTTTGTGAAACTGGGCCTTAAAGTGCTATTTATAGACTTAGCTAGGTTAGTTGGGTTAACTAGGCAAGTTAGGGTGATTAAGCAAGTCATTGTATAATAGGAAGGCAACGATTATAAATTTTGGTTGAATGATTATAGACTGAGGAATAATGACGGATTCACAGGTATCATGATTATTATGCATTCATTCATTTTAAAACACTACTAGTTTAGAAAATCACATGAAAACACCTTATATTTTAACATGTTATTTATTGCTGCTCAGTAACCAAATAATGCAGCACAAAATAATGATAAAAACAAACAAGTAATTTTTTTTTTGGACTTGAAAAAAAGATTTTTGACATTTAAACATACAGTAAGTAATAATTTTACACTGAAAATAAATGACAAAACATTGAATAAATACATATATAAAAATAAGAATAAAAAAAATATTTGTCTAGTGTAAATCTAAGCTACATATCAGCTAAGTATTTTCCTTTTAAAGAGAACAAATGTAGTCAAAGGCTGCTGTCTTTGTTCACACTTTATTTTGATGGTCCGTTTGTTGAATTTTAAGTTACATTGCAACCAATTCTCATTAGATTATAAGTAGACTGTTAGGTTGGGGTTAGGGTTGGGGTTGGGGTTGGGGTTAGGGTTAGTGTAAGTTGACATGTACTTGCAAAGTTTCTTATAGTCAGTTAAATGTCTGTTAAATGTCTGTATCAGCAGATATTAAGTAGACAGTCTACTAATACTTAAATGGTCCATCGAAATAAAGTGTTACCCTGTCTTTTGATCAACTGTATTGCAAAATAGTTTGGAGTTCTCATTTTGGTCAGTTCTTGTCATGTAACTCGTGGTGCCATGCGGCATTCTGAATAGTCGAGATGTTTTCAACTAGATACGGCAGGAAATCATGCGCATGACACGTGCCTCTTTTGGAAATTTCCAACTTGCAAAAGATGCAATATGTGAACGGCCCTTACGTGCGGTGTGACAGACGTGTCAGCTGCAGCCATAGTTAATCTAGTGTGCATGTGTAGCCTCGGTGTACAAGCTTGAAACCTAACTTTGTTTAGTTGCAGCAGTTTTGTTCCGTGCAGAAACAAGGTGTTGTGAAGCCTTTATGATTAATTAACTGTGACGAATTAAAGCACGGTTAATAGTGGAATTGGTTAATTGTTGCATCCCAATTGTGTAACGGTGGTTTGGTCTGTAGACAATATAAAAAAAAAAAAGAAAAAATAATTGCTTGCTAATAATATTGACCATAAAATGATTTTTAAAAAATTAAAAACTGCTTGTATTGTAGCCGAAATAAAACAAATCAGAGAAAAAAATATTATAGGAAATACTGTGAAAAATTACTTGCTCTATTAAACGTCATTTGGGAAATATTTGAAAAGGAAATCACAGGAGGGTGAATAACTGTGACTTCAACTGTGTATCTTTCTCCCAATTAAAAAAAAAAATCCTGGTATTGCATATTGTAGCCCTGTGCATGTCTACATAAAAGATCTGACTTCTTAAAACAGCAAGATCTCTAATCAGCAAAGATTATTTTCCTTTAGAATGTGCTTTGTTTAAAGCTTAAAGGTCTGTGTATTATCCAAAAGAAGCGCCTTGGGGAGTTTAGTCATAAACACGTCACTTCAAAATATTAGCCTGTTACTCTATTTATGTCTTTTAGGTGGTAAATGTGGCTCTAGCTCATGCTTTTTTGATTTGTTGGTTTGCACTGCTCAGATGCGCAAGCCGTGCCAAACTGTAAACACTGATGAGTCATGGGTAGAAAAGTGCCTCTCTGACAAATATACTGTTATGCTTCTGTTTTTTGGCTCAGTTTTATTTTTGTGTGTGAATGTGCTATTTAGATCTTTTCACAGAGGCAAATTACTATTACATACATTTCTATTAAAAAGATTTCAGATAGTGTACAAGGAATCATTTCTTATGTGTTTTAATAAATCGAGGCTGTGAATTCAGAAGTGTAACACTCAGATAGGGGTGGGCGGTTTGACAAATTCTTTTTCACGGTATGAGTAATTTTATTTCACGATAATGACATGTTTTAAGATCTACTGTAGTTATTTAAATAGATAGCTTTTCCAAGAAATCAACAAAAGGGTTATAATAAATAATCTTTAATATTTCAGAAATTAAAAGGACTCTTTTATTGTTTTGGCTTGTTAATGTTAACAGTAAATGCAAAATATATGGTTTTTGCTAATGTTTTCCAACTTCTATTTGCTAAGATTTACAGTAAACAGCTATACTTTTTTGGTTCTAATGTTTAGACTTTTTTAAAACTGAAGAAAAAAATTATATATTCATGTGTAATATATTCCTATCTATATCCATTTCTCCTCAGGGTAACTCAGGGTTGGGGTTTAGTATAGCAGGCGGCACAGATAATCCTCACATCGGTGATGATCCCGGGATCTTCATCACAAAAATTATCCCTGGGGGAGCAGCGGCTGAAGACGGCAGACTCAGGTGGGACAGTGTTTCTAAACACCCTTGTTTACTGTTAATATGAAATCAGAATTGATTGTTTTAATATAACTGAACAGAACGATGTTGATTCCAATGTTGATTCAGTTTAATTCAATAACAGTGTTTAAGTCAGTATTACTATTCAGCTATAAAGCTGCTTTGTAGAACATACAAGGTAAAGGTTTCTATATTGGTATCTAACCTTTAACATCTGGAGAACTTTCCATTGTGTTAGTGTTTCTTAGTACAAAGTGAAGTTTATTTATGAACTAATTTTGAGAGGATCACATGCTCATGATTGACATGGCTGGCCCCGAGTCAAGCTAATGCACGATCCACCAATCAGATGATTCCCAGCCTAGCATAAATAACCAAAGCACCTTACCTTAGTCATCTTCATCTTGAAGAATCCCCCCTTCCACCCCCTCTCCTCCTTTTTATCCTCTATAGGGCAGCACGTTGGTCCCGTGGCTAGCACTGTTGCCTCACATCAAGAATGCCTCTGGGTCGGGTCTCCATCCGACCAGTTGACATTTATGTGCAGAGTTCATGTTCTCCCCGTGCTCGCGTGGGTTTTGCCTGGGTCCTCTGGTTTCCTCCTACAGTCCAAAACATGAGACATAAGTAAATTAACTAAAACAAATTAGCACCATAGTCTTCATGTGCTCCACTCTCCCCCAGCAAACGGGATGGAGCCCCGAGCTCGAGGATCTTATTACATCATGCCAAACTAGCTTTATTATCAATCATCAGCTAAGTGTGAACTCTTGAAATATACTGTAAAGTATAAGAAATGTAAGTCAAAACTACAAAAATCACTTTTTGAGCCTTCGTTTCTGAGTTTATGCTAGGAAAATAGTGGCATCAGAATTTTCTGATCTAAATGTATGTCCACTCTTCAACTCATTGTCAGTGTTTCATGTCAATTTGAAATATTTAGATTTATTAATGAGTGGTCAGAGGAAAAGTTATGGAAGCTTGTCCCTTCCAAGGAATATTTTTTTAACAACCGAGTAAAGGAAAGGTGCTGAATTACTACACTGCACATTTAAAATGTAAAAATTAAGTCGTAATTTGAAGACATTCACTCAGAATTGTAAACTTGTCTTTTTTAACATTCAATAATTCAGAGTTTTGAAACATTGGCTTGGAATGAAATAAAAGTAAGAAAAGTAAGCTAAAAGGTCAAAATTACCTTTTTTTAGTTTTACATTTTTAAAACCTTAAATTTCCTTGAATAACTCTTTCTTAAGATAAATTCAGTAGATCACTATGTAATTTACTTTGTTGAGACAAAATAATATAACTCATTGCTCTTGCTTTTTAGAGCAGTTCCTTCCTCTCTTCCTCTCTTCCTCTCTCTCCTGCGTTTTCCTTTCCCTCTCCCTGCTGTAAATGATTGAAATGGGGCTGTTTATCACAGCCCTAATGTCTCTCTGGAGAGCTGAAGTACCTGAAGTTTTCTGCTTACTGCCACACACTCTGACCGCGAGGTGCTTTAAAAAATTTACCATCTGCAAGGTCTGAGGTGAAGTGTGTGGATATAACGAATAGACCTGACCAAATCACTCTGGGATTATGTCAATCTTCAAGGGAAAAACAAACAAATATGCATAATACATTTTATGTAAAACCTTCTTCCACTTTTGAACTCATCCCATTGAATCACATGGTAAAACATTGTGGAAATTCGGCACAGATAGACACTGTCTGACTATAAACTACCAAAAATGTTAGTATCCTTCTTGCTTTGAGGCAACAGTGCTAACCGCTGAGCCACCATGCTACCCAAACCAAATCCTCTTCAGACAATACTGACAAAACGTTGTTTAACTTGTTGACTATTTGTCGAAGTGGACAAGATGCTGTACATTTGCATCTTCATATGCAAAAAATTGCCTATTTTTTTTTTTGTCTGAAGGTGGTTGCACACCGGTCCGCACTGTTGTTGTTGTTGTTGTTGTTGACTTTATTGATACCCGTAGGTAGATTCTTTTTGCAGCAAAGTTTGGCATTTGATACAAAACAATTCACATACAATTCACATCCCATACACCTATATACCCACATATACACATACAAAAGTACCTTAAAATACTACAGTTTATTCAAGGCAACAACCGATGATGGGACAAAGCTACTCCTGTAACGTTTTGTCCGACTAAAAACCATCTGAAACCTTCGACCCGAAGGGAGCAGGATGAACTCCTCAAACAGAGGATGAGAGCTACAACTACTGATGTTCTGGGCAGTCCTTAAAAGCTGCTTACTATACAGGGATTCAATACTCAGCTGTGATTTGCCAATCAACCTGCTGGACCACCTAATAACCTGGCTCAGTCTATTTCTGTTTTTAAGGGACAGACTTCCAAACCAGGCCACCAGAGCAAAAGATAGAAAAGACTCAATAAAAGCACGATAGAAAAGGGTAAGCATATTGGGGCCGATGTGAAAACGTGATAGTTTCCTTAGACAATAATGGCGCTGATTCACCTTCTTGCACACAGCATCACAGTTTGCCTCAAAGTTTAAAGAACGGTCAATAATGGTACCCAATTATTTGTAGTTCTCCACACATTCTACTTTTTGACCCCTGATATTAGCACTGTGCCATCTCTTTAAAAATCTTACCACAATCATGTATGCACTCGGTAGTGCCATGCAACCTAGAATGCCGTTTAAATTCCTGCCTTGCCTCCATCTCCATAGTTTTGCATTAAACAACATTATATTTGCATATAGATTGTAGAATCCAAGAATGTGCTTGGCTTTGTTTACAATCAGTATTGTTCAGATACTATCAAAATACCTTATTTTTACCAATACCGCATGATATGATTTTGCCAACAATCATTTTTTCACCTCTACACTCTTGTTGGACATCAGCAATTATCTTGTTAGTTTCTATTTTCAGAAAAGAATGTTAATATAAATGTGATTATTCAATAATATGGCAAAACTCAATTAAGTCTTCAGAGTTATGAAAGAGCACTCTTTGACCAATTAGACGTTGCTCCTCGTTTTGAGAGTTTAATTGTTATCCGTACGCTGTGGAGTTACTATTCCTGGCTGGGTGTGTTTGAGATTCACGTCAGGGCCGATCAGGAGTTGATTGAGAGGGTTGTTTTATTAGAGCGAAACCTAATTAGATTGTGCTGGAGATCTGCAGATTGTCCTGTGTTTTGTATGCATGTGTGTGGTTGGGAGCAGCAGCTGCATTCGACAGCCCCGTCTGAGCCTTTCACCCTGCTCTGCTCCATGACTTGGCTGTTTTCTTTTATTCTTCCTCTCTCAATCAGGTCTGTCAGAGCTTTGAGCTTCACCAGTCCTCCTCTTGCTAGTTCTCTCCAGGCACTTTAGCGTTTGGTATTCTGCTTTAGACCCTCATATTTCCCCTTTGGTTTTCTTTCATTCTCCTTCTCTGTCCAGCCCATAGTCTGCATTCTTTCTTTTAAAAGAGTACGACACTTTGAACGTTTGCCAGTAAGCTGTGATAGATTTATGGTGAGTTGGAGGTGAATACCATTTAGAGAAGCAATTACATTGTGTAGGGTTTTTTCTTTTTCTTTACGGTACCCTTGTTTGACTTTGGGAGTCCTGGAAGCGGAACTAGCTTTGGATAAATCATGTCGGGTTAAAGGATTCAAGGAGCAAAGGAAAAGGAAGTTGCATCAAAGATTATGGTTTGGCAAAAGGAACGCAAGTACCTGTATAGTCAGGCTTTATACAGCTCCTTAAAAAATCCAGATTCATTCATTCATTTTCGTTTCGGCTTAGTCCCTTCATTCTACAGCGGAATGAACCGCCAACTTATTTAGCATATGTTTTATGCAGCGGATGCCCTTCCAGCTGCAACCCATCCCTGGGAAACATCCATACACACTCAATATCTGTTTAGTTAGCTTCCAAGGAAACATTTCTAATGTTATTATTATTATTACTGATATTATTAATTAATTAATTAATTCATTCATTCATTCATTCATTCATTCATTCGTTCATAAATTTTCTTTTCAGCTTAATCCCTTTATTAATCTGGGAATCCACAGTGAAAAGAACCGCCAACTTATATGTTTTATGCAGCAGATATCCTTCCAGCTGCAACCCATCACTGGGAAACAACCATACACAATCACACACATACACTACGGACCATTTAGCTTACCTACAGTAATTTACCTACAGCACGTCTTTGGACTTGAGGGGAAAACCGGAGTATCCGGAGGAAACCCACGTGAACACAGAGAAAACACTCCACATGACAATTGACCTGGCCGAGACTCGATCCAGCGACCTTCTTGCTGTGAAGCGATCGTGCTACCAACTGCACCACCGAGTCATCCTATTATTTTTATTATTATTCATTCATTCATTTTCTTTTCGACTCAGTCCCTTTATTAATCTGGGGTCACCACAGCGGAATGAACCGCCAACTTATCCAGCATTTGTTTTATCCAGCTGCAACCCATCTATAGGAAACATCCATACTCACTCATTCACACACATACACTATGGACAATTTAGCCTACCCAATTCACCTATACCACATGTCTTTGGACTTTAGGGGGAAACCGGAGCACCCGGAGGAAACCCACGCGACCACTGGGAGAACATGCAAACTCCACACAGAAATGCCAACTGACCCAGCCGAGGCTCTAACCATATTATTATTATTATTATTATTATTATTATTATTATTATTATTATTATTATTATTATTATTATTATTATTAAATGTTTTTCTTTTGTTTTTGTTTTTACCTGGTAAAATGATTAAAAATGTATCTAAAATCTTTAAATTAGCTAAATAAAAAAAAATGTTAAAATGTTTAATTTCTAAGATATATTTGTACTTAATTATACTTGTTTTGTATTCGATGTTTGACGTAATCTCACCTGAAAAATAAAGAAAGGGTGGGACATAGAGTATCTCCTCCCCTTTAAAAAAAAAACAAACAGCCAGTAACGTTTTGTTTGTATCACAGCTCTATCAGTGAGAGTGGTTGAGCTCAAGCGTGTCAAATTAAAAGCAAATGAGAAGCACCTTGAAGGGGGCGGGGATCATTTGATTGGTCAAGATTGCATAAGAAACTGATGTATGAGGTGAAGTGAAAAAGAAAAAAAAACATTGTTTGATTTAGGCGGAGGGCGCCACGGTGGCGTAGTGAGTAGCACGTTTGCCTCACAGCAAGAAGGTCGCTGGTTCGAGCCTCGGCTGGGTCAGTTGGCATTTCTGTGTGGAGTTTGCATGTTTTGCCCGTGGTTGCGTGGGTTTCCTCCGGGTGCTCTGGTTTCCCCCACAAGTCCAAACACGTGGTACAGGTGAATTAGGTAGGCTAAATTATCCGTAGTGTGTGAGTGCGAATGAGTGTGTATGGATGTTTCCCAGAGATGGGTTGCAGCTGGAAGGGCATTCGCTGCGTAAAACAAATGCTGGATAAGTTGGTGGTTCATTTCGCTGTGGCGACCCCGGATTAATAAAGGGACTAAGTCGAAAAGAAAATGAATGAATGAATGAATGATTCAGGCGGAAGCGACAAACTGCAAGGTTTGGATGTTTATATCAGTTTTATATTCTCTAAACGCGAATTTTGTCACTGCTTTGGAGCAGACTAGCCAATAGAGGTCTTTAAAACTAACAGATTGAAACTAACATTTACGTTTTGTTTATTTTAATTTCATGGGACCTTTAAACATTTTCTATTCCACTCTTTAGTGCTCATCATCATCAAGGTTGCCATTAGCATCTGAGTAAATTCAGTTGAGTGATATAATTCCTCTGCAAAGTGCATCTGTTGCATATATTTGGCATATATACATGTGTGTATGGTTCGCTTTCATTGTGTGTGTGTTCGTGTTTGCTGGGTCTCAGCTGCTGTATGTAAGCCTGCCCCAGGAGGCGGCTGTCCTTGGCCCACAGGCTGCCGTGATCTGGAACTCTCCGCAGGAGGCTTTACCACAGAAAACTCACTCCTCGCTCTTATTTCTCTCCGCAGAGTCAATGACTGTATTTTGCGAGTGAACGAAAGCGATGTTTCGGAGGTGTCTCACAGTAAAGCAGTGGAGGCTCTGAAAGCGGCTGGATCAATCGTGAGGCTCTATGTTCGCAGGAGGAGACCGATGCTGGAGACCGTCACCGAAATCAAACTCATAAAAGGACCAAAAGGTTTTCCATTTAAATTTTCAATAAAGCCAGAGCTGCTCTGTATTGTTTACATTATGCATATGTCACGGCCCTTGGCAGATAACCAAAAAGTAGTTTTGATTTTAGATACTTTTCACAAGGGATGGCCGAAAGGGACTATTTCACAGTATTTTCTGGTGCTAATTCCAATGTCAGTCAGAATATTTCATGTGTATTTACTGAGAGACAAACATTTCTGTGGCTTTGGAGAGAGGTATTATCTGTCTTATTTTGTAACACTTTACTTGAAGGGGGAGTTCATAAGACTTTAACATGATACATGCCATGAATAAGAAGAAAATCGTATGCAGGCTTATGGCAACTGTTTGTTAGGTGTCATTAGCTCAGTTATGTCATTTTAAATGCAAAGATGACATTATTTGAGATTTTTCTTATGACCACTTGACATAAACAAACACATCATAACCTTTCTTTGACAAAGTAAAGTGTTACCCACCACAGAATTAAAGTAGAAGTAAAGAATAAAACATATGCGTAAACTTATCAAACAGCAGTTATGGCAGTTTATGTATACATATATGTTTATATATGTATATATACATTTATATAAGTGTATATTACATTTAAATTACATTTACATATGTATGTTTATGTCCTCGAAGCCATTCTGGGTACTGGGTATTATTATTAGAATAAAGTATTGTATGTTTTGATTGTAAAATGTTGACAATGGCAACTAAAAGCAGCCCAAGTTTTTTAAAAAAAATCCACATTGACTGATCCAGAAAGAAATCCCGGTCACATTTTTAAATAAGGTTCATTAGGTAATGTCAATTAAGGCATTTACTAACATGAACAAACAATGAAGAATACATTTACTATAGTATATGTTAGTGAACTTTAGTTAAGGAAAATACAGCTGTTCATTGTTAGTTCATGTTAACTCACAGTGCATTAACTAATGTTAACAAGCATGGACTTGGATGTTAATAATGCATTAGTAAATGTTCAGTTATGATTAATAAATGCTGAACCAGTGATGTTCATGTTTAGTTCATGTTAGTTAATGCATTAACTAATGAACCTTATTGTAAAGTGTTACCGAGATCACAATTACTTATTTTGTGTCAAGTTTTTGCAAAGTTTGGGACAATTTCTGTCATTGTTTTGCAGGGAAAACATACACACATTTACACATCTTAATTCTTTATTAATTTCATGACCTTGAGAGCCATTGGCCTCTGTAATTTTTTATAAAGGAAGCATTGAGAGAAAGTACTTAACATTGTTAACATCAACAAAATGTTAACATGTCTTCCTCATTCTGTGTGACATGAAGCCATTTCTGTCCACTAATGTTTTTAGTCTCTCTGTAGTGGATTTGAAGTAAAGGTATCCCAATAAATCTGTAAATCACAGCAAACTTTATACCGACCGATGTTTATCCCTGACTAATTTTGTTCAAGATTGTAGCAGATTGCCAATTGTAGCTTGTATGCTTATTATTGCATGAAGACTGATTCTTATCATTGTGGATTGTGGATAAAAAGTAAAAAATAAGATATTACCCAGCCTTACCTTTATAGTTTCCATTCACTGTAAAAATAAAAGGTTCCTGGAGGCACCTTTTGGGGTTTTTTACATTGCCACGCCGGCGGAACTCTCTAAAGAACCTCTAGGCACCCTTTCAAAAGGGGCAGTTCTCTGAGGAACTTCAAGTGTTCTTGGAGGAACCCTCTTATTAAGAACGACCAGGAACCACCTTGAGTGCTTTGAAGCACCATTTCTTTTTTTTTTAATGCTTGTTTTTCCCATCCCTCTTAGTTTGTTTATGCAAACATGTTCAATCATAAATTAAATTTCTATCTATGTATCTATCTATCTATCTATCTATCTATCTATCTATCTATCTATCTATCTATCTATCTATCTATCTATCTATCTGTCTGTCTGTCTGTCTGTCTGTCTGTCTGTCTGTCTGTCTGTCTGTCTGTCTGTCTGTCTGTCTGTCTGTCTGTCTGTCTGTCTGTCTGTCCATCCTTTGTCAACTGATTTAATCTATCTATCTATCTATCTATCTATCTATCTATCTATCTATCTATCTGTCTATCTGTCTCTCTGTCTGTCTGTCTGTCTGTCTGTCTGTCTATATTTGTGTTTTACTCTCCAAAATTACTTTTACATTTTCATATTTTTTAACAATTTCCCGGTCAGTCTCCTAACTGCAAGAAAGTTAATATTTAGACTCTAATCAAGGATATTCTTATGTATTCATAGTGAGTGCCACAAAAAAGAGGGAAAAAAACAAACCAAATTTCATATAATTGTAAAAGTACAAATATGTAAGTAATTATTAAGTAAATGAACATGCATCTCATTTTCTGGTCTCTACAATTGTCACAAAAACTCTTGGTTCCTTGAAGTGCTAGTTTTTAGAAGAAAGATCCACCAGGAACCATTATAAAAGTTTACATATCTTACAGTAACTATTTTTTGGAATTTGAGTTCCTCTAATAACTTTCAAAGTGCTCTGAAGTCTCAGTGTAAGAAAACAGTGACTCCAGAACCTCAGAATTGACAAAAAGTGCTTGAAGGATCCCAATTACTGCAAAATGGTCCTGCAAGTACCGTAAAGACTGTCCCTGGTTCCTCAAGAAACCTCTTTTTGAGAGAAAGAGCTTTGAGGCACTTAAAATACATTTTGAAGTTCCTTGAGTACTCAAAAGAGGATTTGAAGCACCTTTACTTTTTACAGTGTTCAATGTGTTTTTTTTATTTACTTTGTGCTGTTATGAATGAAAATAGTCTATTACTCATGTACTCACATTCACATTGAGGATGGACAGATAAATGGAAAACAAATTTGAAAGTTCACTGAGCCTGAGAGTTATCACAGCCTTTTTGTTGGTTGTTGTTGTTGTTGTTTGGGCGGAGCAGTAAACAGAACTATATCCTGAGAAAAGACAAGGCTTTGATGCATTATTCAGAGCGCATAAAGGATGATGCATCACACGTACACACACTAACAGCAGCGCTTGCACAAATTTGGAAGAAGAGCTTCGGGCACCATAGACACTTCAAATCTAAAACTAAATTAACACGTGTTTCTTTTCGAAGAAACCGAGGACCTAGATTATGCTTGAGGAATATGTGTACAAGATGCTCTGAGTTTTAAATATTCTATTTATAACTAGATGTTGGTTAATATCAACTTCTAAAGCTTAAACAGCATTGCTTCTGTTTTAGGGAATGACAAAGGGATGATAAATTGCATGGGTTGTCTGTTGACACTGTTTCTAAGCTAATGATTTAGATTTTCCTTTCTTCGAAATCCCACAGGGCTCGGCTTCAGTATTGCAGGTGGTGTAGGAAACCAGCACATCCCGGGTGATAACAGCATTTATGTCACTAAAATCATCGACGGAGGTGCTGCGCAGAAAGATGGACGGTTACAAGTTGGAGACAGACTGCTTATGGTATGTCTTATTGATCTTATCTTATCAAAATTTATTTAGTGGCTGGTAATTTTGGGGGAAAATTTCATTAGTAGTTTAGTAGTAAACATTACAGTTTTCTTCTTTCTAATTTCGTTTTAACCCAAACCCCACATCCAAGACCTGAACATCACAAGGCAGTTTAGCAAAACAATTAGGGTAAATACAGGAAGACAGTAAATACAAATACAGTGATTGCATAGTCTGGAGTCATGCATGTTGTAACATAACAGTGATGATGAAAAAATAAATAAATAAAATAAATAAATAATAATAAATTACAAATAAAAGGAAAAAGAAAAAAAATTGCAGGACAAACTACATTAAAGACTAAAAACATGAAGGGGATACAAAGAGATATACAAAGAAACAGATTTTATATATTTTATTTATTTTTATATACTTTTTGATTTTAGTACATTTGTACAAGAAATGTATCGATAACAATTAAAATTTAATTTAATTTTTTGTTTTGTTTATTTTTAATTATTTTAAATTTTTTTTTTTTATTTAATTTAATTTATCTTTGTTTTGTTTTGTTTTATTTTATTAAATCATTTGATTTTATTTATTCATTTTTTTATTATTTTATTTTATTTTATTTTATTTTATTTTATTTTATTTTATTTTATTTTATTTTATTTTATTTTATTTTATTTTATTAATTCTATTTACAAGATCAGCTTTCCCTCACACCTAAAAGCACGCTTTTTGGGACTTGTACTCACTCAAGCACTGTAACAAAGTCCCAAATATGTATCTTATATGTATTATGTAGTCTTTGAGTGTTAAAAGCTAATAGGTACACTCTCACACTAGTAACACACTCACTTTTCCAGGGAAGTGCCATACAAGGTTTTTGGCTCTCTTACTTGCACAAGATAGAGCTACTGTAGCATCAATAAAAACGATCTCTGTAACTCCCCAGAAGTAAGACTTTTGGCAAATGAATATTTGGTCATAATTTAGTCATAATAACCCAGTTATTAACTATGTAAATTTCCAACATTGTAAATAACTCTGCATGCATGAAACAGCATTAGACCACCCCTTTAATGATGTCATCATACATGTTACACATATCACAATGTTTTTATTTTATTTTATGTAGTATTAGGGCTAACTAATACTAAATGTAATTTAATTAGATAACTAAATTCATTTTGATATTTTTGTGTTTGTTTTAAATGTTGAAAATATATTCAGTTGTGCTATTTAAATTGTACTGCTGTGTTTTCATTGTCTGATGTCAGTACTTCCTTCTATCACATTTTAATATGAGGAGGCATTTAGGAAAGCCATTCGCAAGTTTATTTTCCCCAGAAGTGTTAAAGCAGCTCAAACTGGCAAATCTGAGTGAATTTTAAGTGTTTCATACAAAACAAATCAAAAAGCTCTGTCTAAACGCATGAAAGCAGCCCTTAGAAATCTCCGGGAATGTGCTGCATCCATAGTTGGCTGATTACATTTGTGAAGTTTCGCTCTAGTGTCAGTGTCAAACTCCATCGCCTTTAATCCGGGGGGGGTCGTTAAACTCTTTAAGACTGAGTTTGATTTAATTAGCAAGATCAGTGCTGTGTGTAATCCACTGGGCAGGACACATTTGGCAGCGCTGATTCGCCATTGACCACTAGAGCGTAACTGTTTACGTAACTCTGGATTGCCCGCTTAACACATCTTGCTTGTTTTCTTTTTCACCCAGGTGAATAACTACACTCTAGAAGAGGTGACGCATGAAGAAGCAGTGGCCATACTGAAGAACACGTCAGATGTGGTTTACCTAAAGGTCGGGAAACCCACTAGTGTCTATCTCTCAGACCCTTATGGGCCGCCTGATATCACACACTGTGAGTGATATTTTTATTACTACAACATATTCAGTTCATTTGTAGAAATTTATTAGTAATAAGCTTTTTATACTGGAAATTACTCAATATCTATAACATAAACTCTCTCTCTCTCTTTCTGTTTCTCCAGCATTCTCACCTGCTATGGAAAATCATATCTCTTCCCCTGGTAATAATGGCACTCTGGAATATAAGTCCAGTCTTCCGCCCATCTCCCCCGGCCGATATTCCCCACTGCCCAAGCACTTGCTGGGGGAAGAGGACATAAACAGGTTGGATGGTTTTTCCTTCCTACGGTAATTTCCTCCCTCTCTACCAGACAACACTGCCCACAGGTAGACGTGTAGACCCCCCCCCCCCCCCCCCTCATGTGTCCTATGGAATCCAAAACACAATCAAACAGCGTCATCACACCTTGTGATGGGATTTGTTTGGGATTTAGTGTCCCATCCTCACTCCCTCTGTCTTGTTAGTTGCGTGTTGTTTTATGTTGCTGGGTTTTTAGTGATCCATGTTTGTTGTCAGTGTACAGGATGATATTTTCAGCTCACTTTCCAGCTGAAAGGAGCAGTTGTGGGAGCTAAACACTAAGCAGTTTTGGATGTTATTGTGAGTTATTATGGTAACAGGAGCAGATGATTCATTAAAACAGGCAAATTTTTGCATTTTAGCACAGTTCTTTACACAATATACAGCATGTTTTGAACTTATTGCTGAAAATTATGTTAATTCCTCGCCCTCATGTTGTTTCAAGCCACTGGTATCCTAGTTTGTCCTCAATACAAATTAAGATATTTGAGATTAAATCTAAGTGCTCCCTCATGCTCCAAGACATCCTCAAAACAGACCACATGCCTTCAGTGGAGCAAACTGAATATTATCAAGCAAAGACAAATACTTTTTTGCACACATAAAACAACAACAAAACCTAATTCAACAGTTTCTTCACTTCAGTTTCAGTATAAGGCAAGTGTTCATCTTGGGGGAGAGTACACATCACTGCTCAGTGCTCATTATTGTGCACAATATACTGACACTGAGGAGCAGAAACTGTTGAATAAAGTCCTTACTTTTGTTAAATGTATGCACAAAAGGATGTGAAGGCTTTCAGATTTTACCAAAAATATCTTAATTTGGGTTCTGAAGTTGTACAAAGACCTCAATGATTTGGAATGACGTTTTTTTTTTTTTTTTTGGGATGGACAAACTTTTAAAAAAAGGCTTTTGCAATAGTGCATAATTTGTAAACGAATACATTTTGATATCAGCACTACATAACTAGATATACATGTGTGGCTTTTCTGAACTCTGTAAACTATGTAGCTCAACTGCTACAGCATTTTGCAAAAAAAAAGTCCCAACGCTTGATAAAAGACCTTAAAATTTTGTTGAAAGAAACGGTACGGTTAATTGTAATCGTTATGTATATATGTAGTGTCCTTTGACATACGTTTGCTAACATCACCAGTTACATTTAGAGTATGTAGTGTGTCGTTTTAAAATTTAATAGAGCATTGGGTGTCAAAGTGCAAGTTGTTGTTGTTGTTGTTGTTGACGTTGTTGAAAACAGTACCGTTATTGTCTCTGTGTAAACTGCAAAATTGGTTTTCGTGAAAATGGTGACATTTGTGTGCATGTGTATTATGTTGTCAGTTTATTGCCATGCATTGAGTAACCAAACAATCAAAACAACAGGGAAGCTGGGTTAATTTACCATCTGCTAAATGTTGAACTCTCGGTTGATCAAGCCAAAACCTGCTTAACGAATATGTCGATTCCAAACGTTTCAGTGAATGGTGAAATTAACGATTACCATCGAAAGTCGCAGTGAGGAAAAAACGAGCAATGCACTTTACAGAGTTGAAGGTTTTAATGTTGGCATATGTGGAATTAAAGGCGATTACTGTTTAATGAAAAAAAGCAATACAGCTGTATCAACAAAGGAAGGAAAAATATTGAAAAAAAAAATAATGAGAGAAAATGCGTTGTTTTATTAAATCACACATGCTACCCTCCATCTTTTATTGTAACGGAAAATTAAACGTATCTTTAACATCCCTTTTGAGCAGGTTGTATAACCATTCAACATTTACTTTTCCTATTATTAATGTCTTAAGGCTACAATAATAATGTATTATGGATCAGTAGCCTACATATGGCTTAATAAATTGTAATCTTTGGAGCTAGATAAACCCTCTCCAAAGTCAAAATTAAACACAGAAACATTCTCCTAAAAGGTAATATTTGATTACTGGAGCTATGTATTAAACACCAGAATAATCTTTCTGTCATGTAGCTAATAGAAAGGAGGCTGAGGTCTGTCTAACTGCTATGTAAGGTTACTTACATACCCCAAAAGTGACCTCTGTTTTTGGAACCGAAAGCTGAGGTTATCCACTTACTCTAACTTATACCCAAGTATGACATAACCTGCTTTCTGGAATACCCTCAGTGGAGCACTTTATTTTACAAAGTAATAAGTGAAAGTCATCTAATGGCTTGGCGTGAATAATAAAGCCTTTTATTGTTGTTGTTTTGAACATTTTAGCAGTGTTGTCATCTTTATACAGAGACTTTATTTAATATCTTTATACATTTATTTATTTGTGATCTGACAGTATTTGGACTGGAAGCACAGATGGAGAGTGAGATAGAAAGATGTGATTGGGAGCTTGAGCAGTTGCTCTATATGCCAGTATACTGCCCGTGAGGCTATCGCGGGGCTATTCAATTAGTTTGTCATTGGGGCCAGTTCATGAAAAGCATCCCAAACGAAGGGCCAGAGAGGTATGATTTGTAACATGAGTGAGGACACAACTGCATATGTTGCATTTTTGCTCCTTAAGACGCCCACGTTGGCTTTTTCTATATTAAAATGTAAATATGTTGTATTTTAAAACTACATAATATTTTTAAACAAACATTCAAATGTTGTATTTCAAAGCGCAACAAAAGCAGTGTATTGGTTTAAGTAGGCGTCTTCTACATTCAAACTATTTTTTGAATTGCAAAACAGTAATGGTTGCAACAATTACAGATTTTGGTTGTATGATTATAGTCTAAAGAATAATCATGGTTTCATGGTCATCACGTCTAATGTAAATTTAAGCTTTATATTAGGTAGGCCTAAGTATTTAGGTTAACTGTTGTTATCATCTGCGTTAATACATGCATAATCATTTTAAAAATAATTCGTCTAACATTTCTTTTGTTGACATTGCACTGAAAGACACACACAACCTCCCCGCTACAGCATGAAAAGTCTTCAACTGCAAGCGCACGGAAAGCCGCGAGCGCGCTGCTCCTCTTGCGCGTGCATTGACATATATTGCGCACGGAAAGGACGTGATATTGGAATGGCCCGCCGCTATAGTTAATTCAGTGTTTGTGCGTATTGGCCTCAGTGTACAAGCTCAGAACTTTGAACTAGCGCACAGGTGGCATAACTGTAACTTTGTTAAATTGCAGCAGTCTTAAATTGCAGAGAAGTCTTTACGATTAATTAACCGTGACGAATTAAAGCACAGTTAATAGTGAAATCAGCGAATCGTTGCATCCCTAATAACGATATCAGTGCATTGTACAGAAGGCCTTTTCTACAAACATATCCTAATGTTTTCGGCTGCTTGCAAACACTCGCTTTATGTCAAGTGACTTACTCTCTGCAGCTCGTGCTGTATTAAACAGACGCACGTCACTTTATAACGACCGTTTTTCTATTCAATTCGACTGTATGCAGAATAAAAAACAAACAAACATAAAATGTACAAATCATAACTTTTCTATTCAAGTACACCTATGTTTTTCCAGTAAGAAAACACCTTGACCACCCTAGCATCTACCTAGAACACACTAGTTACCTTATAGCAAAAAGTGGGTAGAATTCTGATAATGATTCAAAGTCTTAAATGTAATGATATCAGTGTGTGTCAACAGCATGAGCTTGAATTTTCGATACTGGCTTGTTTTGAGAGACATATGTTCAGGACTGCGGGGCTATGGATTTGTTTGGTTCACTGCAGTGCAACCTGAACCCTCCAAGTGATGTAAACTCTGAGCATCATCCCTGGAGTTTTCGGGAAACGAAAAATAAACCAGAACAGAATCTAAAGACTTCCCAGAGCAATACTCTCAAGCAAACTCCCAGAGAACTGTGAATTCAGGATAGAAAAAAAACACAAAAACGCCCCAATAGACTTCAGTTTTGATTAACTTGTCTTGCAGTCTGGCTTCATGATGTGTTAATAGACCCTGTAGTTGTTTTGGGCCTCTGAGGTTTTTTATAGCACGAGTGTCTAGCGATGGCAGCATTTTGGGCTGTTGCCTTTAAGACACATTGGACTTGTATAGCCGGATAACAATCCCAGAATTCCACTAACCTTATTGGCTTATGGCCAGACACACAATAATAAGCTTCATCTATCCGCAAGGGAAGCCTATTTGTTTTTTAGACTAAATAAATACCCAAATTCGAAACTCGTGGGCAACTTTGGGTGTTGTGGTTATGGTGGTGTCTCAAACTGTCAAATACTGTAAAAAAATTCCAGTTTTTCAATGGCGATAAACTTGCAAGCGGACTTCCATTCAAAACAAAAAGTATGACCTTTCCCTGAGGTGAAAGAGACAGATTAAACCCCCTCCTCTCTGCCGGAGTAAGAGGTTTACGTGGTCCGTGTGTTAGAGAAAACATAAGCCCATCTGGAAGTTCTGCCCCCTTCATCTCCACAGTGTTTTGCACAGGAGAATTGAGCACTCCGAGAAAATCAAAGGTCTTGCTTGGATATTATAATATGGAACGGCAGAATATTGTGGCCTCCAATATCTTTTTTTAAGTTCAGAGGCTTGGCAGTTGATTGTAAGTGACGCAAGGAATGGGCCGTTTCATGTGGATTTGCATAATAAATTTGAAGTTACAAGTTGAATAATTAATTAGGTGTGACATCAGGCAGATGTTCAAGGCAGGCGGATAGACGTGTGTGTGTTCTTGTATGTCATTTTGGTTCAGGGGAAATGAAGTGTGCAGATGCAGGGTGTGTGAGTTATTTTGCAAGACCGCACACACGTTAAAAAGTGAAGGCGGCAAAAGCAACACATTATACATATATAACACACACACACACACACACATATATATTATTTCTAGCAGCTGGTGTGCAGGAAAATAACGTCTGTTTGATTACAAAAAAATACCGTAAAATAATAGATTTCCCTAAATTAAAATTTCTGGTAAATTTCTGTAATTTATTATCTGTTATTTTACGGTATATTTCTGTAATTAAATAGCCGTTATTTTACTTTTTTCACCCCAGCACCCCAGCAGGAAATAAACCGTAAAATGAAGGCTCAATCCCAATTCTATTGAAACAGAGTGTGAAAGGGAAGGGCTTTAAAATTTACCCCTAAGAAATGAGACACCACTACAGCACCTGCACACATCATTATATGTCATCGCGATCTCTTACTTCATATGAGATCAACGATCGGGACTGCTGTCGTTATTCTAGTTGCATTATTTTTTGGTATTCATCTTCAGGAAATCACCAAAGGCAACGATATCATGTTGTTCGATGCCATTAGGATCTAATGTGGCGATAAACTTGTAACTTTACTGTTTATTTATTTCGTGGCCATATTCATCTCTGTAAACATACAAAAGCAGCATTAACATTATAGCAGACACTGTAAAAAGCTCATTCCCAGCCACTAGACTTTTCTGACAGAGTATTCTAGTGTCATCGAGTGACAGATGTGAAAGTATGTTATGGAACGACTATACAGGAGTTATTATTAGGGATTATAGATGGCAAAATTTAGTGGCTTTTTTTTTTTAAAGCATGACAGTAAAACACGAACGCAGTTATGAATGTATTAAAACATATGCTTGTTTATTGTAAAAATGTATAATAATGGCAAAACATAATAATTTGTGCATCTCCTGATTTTTGTGAGCAGCCATGCTGCCATTGTAGATGGTGGATTCTGGGAAATTTTTATACCCTTTGGTTTCAAGTCAAGACACACTTCATTAAAAAAAGAAAATCTGTTCTTTTCCATATCCTACTTTTACATTTAGTCATTTATCAAATACTTTTGTTCAAAGCAACTTACAACTGAGAAGGCATTCAGTGATTCAACATGAAGAGGCAATACACACAAGAAGTGCTAATTATACAAAGAAACTGTTATTGCCCAAAGAATTAAGTGCTAGAGTAAGGAGAGGGGTGTTTTATTTAGTTTGTTTTTTAGAGAAAGAAGATTGTTTCTACAGGTGTTTTGTCAAGCCCACTCACCTGTATGAAGCACACTTCATAAATGCACAGTATTTTGTTTTTAGATATGGAGTGATTGTAAAAATGTGTTTGGTGCAAAACTGGTGCAAGTGTCAGTTAAAGTGTCAGAGAGATGAAAGAATATAATTTCTACTGGTGGTTTGACAAGCCCACTCACCTGTGTGAGACACACTCAGACTTGCATGAAGTTTTGAGGTTGTCGTGTAATGTGGTTGGGGAGAGATGAGGAGGTCCTGGTTTTGTTCACAGAGGTTCAGGAGATTGTGGAAAAGATGAATTTATAGTTGTCGTTTGAATGATACCAGTCATACTTCCTTTATTATTTTATTATTAGTTACGTATTTATCAGATTTTAAGGAAAGATTTTGTATTGCATCATTTTTGCAATGTTAATATACAGCAACAAAACTACCACTAACATAAAGCTAAATTGATCACAACAACGAGAATGAAAAAGACAAAGTTAAAAAGTCTATAAAGTTTATTCTTCTTTATAGTAGTTTACTGTACCTATACTGACTAACCAATCAGAAGTCTGACACATTCACAAATATAGCTAATATTGAAAAATAATATGGTATGAGACAGTGAACACACGCACAGCCACACACACACACACACACACACACACACACACACACACGTCTTTATCATCATGAATAATACAGCTTAGAGAGCAGAATATTCCATACTCACTTCATGCACATACACACTCAGCAGAACTGCCTTGGGTCACTGCTCAATTATTACTCAGCCCACCTTTAATAAACTGCACATTCATAATTATTAGATGTGTAGGCAGGAAGTTCGGATGAATAATATAACAGAGATCAGCAAACTGTGGGGTTTGTTGCTTTGTGGTCGCTTACTTTAGCACTTGTTCCGGTCACTGTTGTGCATGGATATGTACACACGTGTAGATCTGCACAATGTGATGTACTGAAGTATGACACAGTTCTCTGTTAGTCATGGAACTAAAGTCAGCTTTAAAAGGGTCAAAATTTGAAAATATAAGATGTTCGAAATATGATTTTAGGCGCCACGGTGGCGCGTGAGTAGCACGTTCGCCTCACAGCAAGAAGGTCGCTGGTTCGATCCCCGGTTGGGGCAGGTCCCGGTTGGGCCAGTTGGTATTTCTGTGTGGAGTTTGCATGTTCTCCCCGTGGTTGCGTGGGTTTCCTCCGGGTGCTCCGGTTTCCCCCACAGTCCAAAGACATGCAGTACAGGTGAATTGGGTAAGCTAAATTGTCCATAGTGTATGTGTGTGAATGAGAATGTATGGATGTGTTTCCCAGAGATGGGTTGCGGCTGGAAGGGCATCCGCTGCGTAAAACAAATGCCGGATAAGTTGGCGGTTCATTCCGCTGTGGCGACCCCGGATTAATAAAGGGACTAAGCCGAAAAGAAAATGAATGAATGAAATATGATTTTATTGTGATTTCATTTTTTTTTTATTTGTAAATTTATTATTATTTAAACACATTTTAAAGTCATGTAAGAATGGCAAGTTTCACCTGATTCCTGATATTGTGCTTTGGAAAAAAATTTGTTTTTCCAAAAATGATGATAAGATTTTTTTATCAGGCATTGATATTATAATATATAGATAAAACAGAATGGATGAAAGTATAGTAGTTATTTAAAATATAAATATTTTATAGTGCATAATGCAATTAAAAAAACCAAAATAATAATGTATTCATTGCAAAAAAAGCCCCTACACTTTTGAAATGTTGTTTGAAAATATTAAAATATATTAAAATATAACAACAACAGCAAAATCAATAATTATCATATAAATACTACTTCTATTACTATACTACTACTACTATACTACTAATAATAATAATAATACTTATACTACTAATGATGATGATAATATTAATAATAATAATAATAATAATAATATAAAGTATTATTATTATTATTATTATTATTATTATTATTATTATTATTATTATTATT
>CAIGQQ010004897.1:2488407-2513614 GCA_903798035.1 Danio albolineatus
TCTATCTATCTATCTATCTATCTATCTATCTATCTATCTATCTATCTTTCTATCTACCTTATTCTGCAAGTAAAAGCTCTTTTCTTTAATTTGCTTTATAAAAATAACTAGGAAATAACTAGGAATAATATTAAAGAGCACTAAACTGTCAAACTACTTGCTCAACAAACATAATTTTTTAAAAATAATGTAATAAGAAAATACACGTTTGCAACATCAAGTAGCATAGCGAGCTGTTTTATGGCTAAAATCATTTAAAGTGGATGAGACCAGAAATCTCGAGCCACTAAGTTTCTAATGACTGAACCCACACTTACTGTATGTTAAAGAGTAAGGTATATGACCTTATGTTTGCAGATTCGCAATTTATTCACAAAGTTACATTACCACCTACTGGCCTGGCATGCATAATACTGTCTTCTTTTTCATTTTCATAAATCTATGGTCAAGACATTTATGTCAATATTCAAAACAATGTTTCAAAAAAAAAAAACATCAGCTATTACAAGTACTCTGATTTCGACTTTCAATAAAAATGTGTCATGTTATAGGCATGTTTAAGTGTTAATATGGAAACCAGAATACAAAAAAAAACAAAACATTTTGATGTTTAGTACTAGGTGAAAGGCTAATTCTGCATATAATGCATATATCGGTCGATCACTCCTATCTATTCATCCTCACAGCGCACTAACCCTCGCTGCTCTGCTCTCTGCCTCTCTCTTTCTCTCCACACCAGGCCTCCAGAGCCAGTTTACAGCACTGTGAACAAACTGAGTGACCGTGCTCCCTCTCCCCGCCTCTACTCCCCTGTGGAGTTTGATAAAAGCCCCATGCACTCAATCCCTCACTTCCCTCACTATCACGTAGGGCTGCTCCCTGACTCCGAGATCACCAGGTACTGAGCACAGCGCTCTGCATGAGGCATGTTAGTGAAGATGGTGTGGCCACACCTCCCCATGTATGGTCACACCCTGTTTATGTGCATGTCACGCCCCATTTCAAAGTCATCTTTGACTTGCCCCACCCATCGCATGTACTAGTCCTAGTCTTTTCTTAATTACCTGCTGAGGTGTGATACAGTGAAGAGACTTTTTATGTTTTGTGAGAATTTAAAATTAAGGGCCAATCACAACAAACATGATTATCAGTTTGCAACGTAATGCCTTTTTGTTGACTTTAGAAAAAACAGGGCGAAACACTTTGTTGCTATGAAACCACTGTATGAATGGTCTTGGTGCTGGAACGCATGACATCAGGTGGTTTTTCAACTGCAGGCGCACAGAACAATCTGTCAAAAAGGCACATGGGTGCATAAGGAGTGCAAAAATGCTCACCTTCAGTAATTTGTTTTATAACTTTTGATTAATTTGCTTTTGGGAAAATAACTAGGAATAATAATCAAGAGCAGTATGTATAATAAGGAAAAATATATAATAAGAAAATACACATTTGCAACATCAAGCAGCATAGCAAGCTGTTTTTTATGGATAATAATCAATTAAAGTGAATGAGACAAGAAGTCTCGAACCAAGTTTCCAATGACTGAACCCACATTTACGTTAAAGAATAAGGTCAATAGGAATGTGCAAATACCCAAACAACACTGGTGGAGTATGTGACCTTATGTCTGCAGATGTGTAATGTTGTTTTTACAAAGTTACATTACAACCTACTGACCTGGCATGCATAATACTGTCTTTTTCTTTGCCATTTTTTGTAATCTATGCTAAAAAGATTGCCAATAATTGGAAAAATGTTTCAAATGTTGTTTCAAAATATTGCTATGAAACCACTTTAAATGGTCTTAATGCTGGAGCGCATGACATCAGGTTTTTTTTTTTTTTAACTGTAGGCACACACAAAAAAAAAGTGCAGCAGGATGAAAAAGTGTATTAGGGTCCCCAAAACATTAACTGTAGATTGTTTACAAAGAAATAAACTACTATTCAAAGATAATATATTTTTTAAGCAATTATAGTAATAAAACATATACATAATATTTATATTTTATAAATTATATATTTTATAAAAAATGTATAACCTATTTGACATATTTATAATAGAATTTATATTTTAACGTTATTTATTTGGTTATTTTTTTCACATTTATTTATTATAGAAAAATAGAATTTGAAAAATAACTCTTTTGTTATCTGTCTTTGCTGCATATTTAGTCTAAATAACTGTTCTTTTGATTGATCAATTTAATGATTCTTTTCTAAAAAACACCTAATTTCCTTCAAACTTCAGTTATTGAAATAATAATATTTTACTGATCCCACTAAAGGGCCTTGTACATCTGATAATGGCGAAAAACAGACTATTTGTGTCATTTCGTGTTGACACCAATGTGGAAAATATGACACTAAATCCCACAAATGAGCAGCTCTAAAAGCTCTGCGTAATTCTCATTGGCTTTTCTCATTCAACAATGATGCAAAGTGCAAGTAGGGTTCACGAGCGTGGAGATTGATAGTTACCCGTGACAGAAGCATAACTGAATCACATCTCTGCTGCAGCTGTCCACTAACTTCCTTCCCTTCCGCAGCCGCTGTCAATTTGTCTGTATTTTCATCTGGTTAGACTGTATTGCTTATTGACAGCTTCTCCATGAAGGTCAGAGCTTGGGTGCTGTCATATGCGGTTCGCTTGTGTGCCTGTGGCGTCTATTCAACATCAGTGAATCGTAAATCAGAGCGGATTGATTTTATCTTCCTTATTTCCTGCCTAACTGATTTCACTTTAGGTCCAGGCAGCAGCTTGTATCTTTAATTGGATATAAAACTTTATTAGCAATAAAGCAACATCTCTCATCTCGCTGATTAAACGAGCAGGCATATAAATGTAATAGACCGGAGATGAACGGAGTGTAAACGGGGATTCGGCCATGGAGGAAATGCACTTCGGGACTAAGAGACTTTCTGGCACAAACGGCTGAGTAATGTTTTGTTGTTATCCCAATCCCGCACACAATGCCCTCGGCGTGGGTGTGCTTTGTTTATCAGTGTGTTTAGAATTAAATTTTTAAGTTCATTACTCTATGAATTATAAAGCACCGTCTAATTGGCTTCACTGGGATTTGGACTGATTTGCATTTCAGAACGCCAGCGCGAACACCTAATGCATCGCTTAAATCCTCAGGACTGGCGGAAAAATAGAAGAAAAAATAAAAGCCTTTATGAAAATGCCAGCGATAACATCTGTGATGAATGGATTGCTGCCTCTCATGTTCAGGGTCTGGCGGGTTTTGATGATGCTCTTCAAGGGAAAGCGCAGGCAGCAGTTTTATGAAAATGGTCAATTCTGTTTGACCGAGCATGTGAGAGTATCTGACCAAAAGGGAACAGTTCTCATTTTAGGATGCATAAACACCAAAATACTCGGCCTAAGAGCGCTGTTACTTCAGATTAGCTTTGTTTGAGTAGCTCATGACAACTGCTAGTGAATAACTGTCTGATTTTGGAATGATCCTCATGTTGAATGGGTTTGTTAAGAAGCTGTGAATTCAGGCCCAATACCAATTCTACCACTTAGCCCTTCCCCTTACCCCAACCCCTCGTTTGGCACATTCATGTGAATGGGGTAGGGGTGTCCCAATTCTCTTTAGCTTGAAGGCGTAGGGCTAAGGAGAAGGGCTAGATACCCCTTCAAAAGGAGATTTTCCAGGACCACACTCGAAACCAAAGGGTATGAAAATTTGCCAGAATACACCCTCTACAACAGCAAAATGGCTGAGCACGAAAGTAAGAAGATGCCCAAATTAGTATTTTTTTTTGTCAATATTACAAATTTTTACAACTAACAAGCATACGTTTTAATACATTCATAACCGCGTTTGTGTTTTACCGTCATGGTTTAAAAAACAAAAGCGCTAAAATAAAAACCGATAAATTTCGCTATTTATTATATATAATAATAACTCCTGTATAGTAGTCCCTAGGGATGGCCGATACCAATATTTTTGTTTCCGATCCGATACCAAGTATTTTAAGACAAGTATCGTCGATATCAATATCGATACCGATACCAATACCAATACTTTAATTAAATATTTTATAGTGGTTTAAAAAAAAGGTTATCACCTTTATTATAATTATCATCATCATCATCATTATTATTATTATTGTTATTATTATTATTATTATTATTATTATTATTATTATTATTATTGTTCAATTAAACCCAAAACACATGATTCCTCTTTACATTTATTAAAATAACAGAACTAAAATTGCCTAAATGGCACCATATATAACAAAAAATACACTGCAGAAACCTTGTTTAATTAAAGTACATCTCTCCCAGTTATTATTTGTACCTAAACTTTCTATTTTATTTGATAAACAAGTTTATTTAAAACTATTTAAACTAAACTACAAAAAAAATCAAATTGTCTTCACTTGAGTGATCTATAGTCTATTATTCTGAACCCTGTGAAATGTAACAGAAATCTGATATATGCCAATTTACGCAAATTACATAAATGACAGAGTTTAGAGTAGGATTCCCCCTCAGCTTTGACATATTAATATTACCAAGAATCATATTTAATGATTCCCCCTCAGCTTATTATAATTATAGTGTGTGCATCTGTGTGTTCATATGAACATATATCAGGTAAAACTTAATATAAACTGGCTGTCTGTACTGAACTCGACTCCAAGTTTTGTAAAATAATACCCACTTGGTTAGCTGGACAATGACCGGATTTCTTAAAGGATTCTGCCAAAGTTTTACAACCTGTGCTGGGTGTGTGGTGTCTGTACTAACACTGACCCATTAGCGGAGATACAGCGGAAGGATATTATAGTTCCCATTCGTGTTTCTATTTAAGTAAACATTTATATAATATGTGGCGCTATAATTATTGAGATATTTTAAAATCTCTGATCACTCAGTAAGAAAACCCCCAGAAAAGATTGATACTTTTACTTATTTGATACATTCCCAGTATCAAAAATATAGATACTTCAGGATCGATCCACCCATCCCTAGTAGTCCCGGAACATTCTGTCACTCGATGACACTGGAATACCCTGTAAGAAATGTCTAGTGACTGGGAATGAGCTTTTTACAGTGTCTGCTATAATGTTAATGTTGTTTTCGTGTGTTAACATGGATAATTATGGCCACGGTCTAAATGCACAGTACTGTTACAATCTTATTGCCACAATATATAGTTAGGATAACATGCTAAATGCCTTCAATGATTTCCTGAAGATAAATAGCAAAAAATAACACAAGTGGAATAACTACAACAATCTCGATCGTCTAATCTCATATGAAGTAAGAGCTTGCGATGACATATGATGACGTGTGCAGGTGTTGTAGTGCTCTCCCATTTCTTAGGGGTAAATTTTGAAGCCCTTCCCCTTCATACTCCGTTTCGAGGGCCAAGGGGAAAGGGAAGAGGCACAAAAATAGACTTGGGATTGGGCCTTAGTTTTCTACTGCCATTTCTTCTTGTTCTCAAGATATTGGCTTAAATAAAAAAAATTATATATCCATTAAGAAGCAGTGCTCACCCCTAAAAATGTATTTCCAAGGGGGATTTTACCTTCATTAGGACAGTTTTTATATTTACCTTACTAACACTGGAACTACCTGAATAACTAGAATGGCTATAGTGGATATAAGACTGTACTAAATTAAAATAGTCACATCATATTTACATTAGAAGTTTCCATTGAGATTATAGAAGTAAGCTTTGTCTGTTGTCATAGTTTATGATGTCATTACCCTGCAAATTGTAATATAGCCACTAATTGTATATGACTGTATATGACTAGACCATGCACAACGGTGTTTACCTCACTTTGTCGGCAGTGAAAATGTCGATTTAAAAGACATGCCTCAAGTAAAGTTATGTTTTTTTGCTATTTTTTTTTTTGCTATCTGAAAGTTGGTTTGCTAGCAGGAAGTTGCTAGGCAACAGAGGCATGCATGTTCAAATTGGACGCTTGAAATGCATGCTGACAGTTTTGACCATAAACTGATACCACAAGATACAAATACTCAGAGCTCTTTTGTGTTTTGTCATTTTAATAAAATAACAATATCAGATTTTAATATAGGTAATTTTGGGAAAAAATTGTGTACAATAGTTATGAGTTTAGAAGGTCGCTGGTTCGAGCCCCAGGCTGGGTCAAGGAATAAAGGTGGTTTCCCCCACAGTCCAGAGAAGCTAAAATTGGCCTTAGTGTATGTGTGTGCATATGAGAGTGTATGGGTGTTTCTCACTGCTGGGTTATGGCTGGAAGGGCATCCACTGCGTAAAACTTATGCTGGTTAAGTTGGTGGTTCATTCTGCTGTGGTAACCCCTGATAAATAAAAGGACCAAGCTGAAAGGAAAATAAATGAATGAGTTATAGTTTTATTTGAACAAATTAATTAAATTACATCTAAAACAGGTCAAAATGACTGCCTCTGTAGATGTAGTGTTAACCGCTGGGTGTAATTTGATGTCTTGTATATCAAACACTACATTCGGCTACATGTAGAATTCAGAAGGCTTGTTTTTATTGACACTGATGACTGTAAGTGAACTGCATCCACTAACTTATTTGTCATGCACACTTAACATTCAAGACACTGAGTGTGATTTAATCCACCAAAATAACAACTCCAAAGTTCTGTGTGACAGCTATATAGTTTTAAATTGAATGTACTTGCTTGAATCCTTTATTTCAAGAACTTGTTCACTAGCCCTCAGCTAAAATGATATTTATAGTATAAGTTTAACTTAAATGCTCTTGGTTAAATTTTGGTGTATATACTGGTGTATACAGTAAATTGCTAAATTATGCACCATGTAGAATCTATTTGGTCTTGCAGTTCCCTTTGATTTTATTTAAATTCACACATCTTTGATGTTTTCTTAACATGCATTCACTTAGGAATGCTTTGCTAATGTGTGATAATCAACAACCTCAAGCATGCTTTCCAGAGAGAAATGAGATCTTATGTATTTCAGAGGATTGAGAAATCCTGTCATCTCTGAATCATCGCTCAGGAGGGAGAATCCCTTACATCATTCAATTCAGATCCAAACGGTTGAAGCCGTTTAACAGAATTACTCTTGCTTCCTGAGCTCTTCTGTAGCCATGCACATTCAATAGAAGCCGTTGAATGTCCCCTACACCGGCTGATCTGAAGTGATAGTTTTTGTTTGTATCATGATTAATAATATTGTTTGGGGCTAAAAGCGAAGGGTGCATACTAATTGCGTTTTGCTGATGTGGACAATTTTGCAGCGACGTGTACCATAAATCACTGTTCCCCCAAGATTTTGTTACTTCTAATTTGTATGACTTGTGTTCCTGTTAGAGCTGGATAAACTAGCTTAATCTAGTTTGCTGACAGATTTCTGTAATATGCTTCTGGAGAATGCAAATAACAAAAGTCTGAAATGGAAAAATCATTGCTAACAGTGCCAGGTGTTGTGTGTTTTAGTAGGGTTTGGATGAGAAGAATACTAATTCTGATAGAGATTCTTAAAGCATGCTTGTTCATCTTTTATTCAGATCATATCTTGAGCGAGGATATCAAGATTAAATTTGCTTAATTCATTAGTGGTGTTTGCTTAGCCAAGAGATTTGAACCACACCAAAAAAAAAATAGTGTTAATCCATAGCACATGTTTTTATCCATTGACATAGTTATAGACTTTTTACTTTGTTGCTTTTTTCTTCCCTTGAATGATGCGATAAAAGTTACAGGACAACGGTGCCAGTGCCCTCACCACACATTAGCTATAGAGGGAGTGGAGAGATAGCGATAGAACCAGTTCAATGGTTGGGGATGATTCGGAGGCCAGGACATTGTGGTTACACACCACGAGAGGTGCCATGGGATTTTTAATGACTACAGAGTCAGGACCTCGATTTAACATCTCATTCAAAAGAGTGCACTCACTGACAGTATAGCTGACAGTCCCTTACACTATACTGGGGCATCAAGACCCCCACAGACCACAGGATGAGTACGCCCTGCTGGCCTTATTAACACCACTTTTAAGAACAGCTTATTGTAGTGGTCTAGCATGCAGGTACTAATCACAAATTTAACTAGATTTTTTTCTTTGTTGCTGCATGAAGGCCGCCACAGCAACCAGCGACTTCCGGTAGAATGCTTAGAACTTTCGTTTACAGCATTATTGATCCGTTTTGAGTGGCTTACGGCTTTCATGACATACAACTTTATTTTGAAAGATGTTTGTTAAAGCCGTTATACTTCTCTCAAACGTAAGAGAAAAAAACTTCTAATTCAGTGTCTCCTGTCAGATAAGGTGTTGAATATAATGTCAGTGTTCTTGACCTGTTAGCCGTTATATTGTGCTCAGCAGGCTCAACACATCACACTTAATACATCCCTGCATTATAGAGCAAACCATATTACTGGCAATGAACTTAAAAGGCATGTTAGCCATGCAATTTACAAAAAAAAATTTAAAAATACCAATACAAGTATGTTACTGGACATTATGCTGGCTGATTTGTATGTTGATTCTAATCGTGAGCCGTTTATTTTTCATTTAGTTAGTTTGTATTGTGTAGTATTTACCATGTGTTTTTCTGTCATTTCAAAATGCCACTTTGTTTTCAATTTGTGCCACTCTTTTTATCAATGTGTTAGTGGGACTGTACAAGTGTGTCCATAGTGTCCTAAAAATTCTTAATGTCTTAAATCTCAAAATCAAAATTTTAGGCCTTAAAAAGTTTTAAAGTGACTGAAATATTGTGTTGTAGGCCTACATTAAAAAACCTTTTCCACTTTTTTCGAGGGCCTTGGCCTGATTTTTGTGGTTAATACTGATGATTGCCCTACCCAAAGAGCACTGACACATTATTTAAGCTAACCCATCTCAATTCATCTCAATAGAACTTAAAGCTTTTTATTTAAAAAGGTTATTTGAACTCTTTTTACGATAATGGTTTCATTATTTTAACATTTAACATTTGTTTAAAAGAGCTCCATGTATTTTCTTCTGGGAACACCGACCTTGACAGATTGTTGTGCATAGATTTATTTTATTATAGTTTTTTTTCTTCTTTTAAAACATTTGTTCATTTATTTATTTATTTATTTATTTATTTTTTAAGAAATTTTATGTTGGAAAAATGTAGAGCTGACTTGTTTCTACACATTATTTAAAATATTTTGCTAAGAAATATAAAAAATATAGAAATTTTGTATTATTAAATTATTATTGTATTATTACATTTAATAAATTATAATTCTTTTTGATAGAGCAAAATCATTTCCATATGGGCCATTTGAATAAATTCATCCTTTAGCTCTTTATGCGTCTAAAAATTTAATTCATAATGGTCTTAAAAATGTCTTAACGTCTTAAATTTAATTTTGTAAAACCTGCAGAAACCATGCGTGGCTAACATTTTGGTGAATTACATTTGTTTAAGTTGGTTATATGTTTGAAAAAGAAAAAGAGAAAATATTGACTTTAGCAATGACAATACTCCGTTTAAATGGCAGAAGATGTCATCTGACGGAAAGAGTAAATGCCTCTCAGCAGTTATTTTCATTCCTATTGGATATCTTTATTTAAATGATCAGTCCAGGAGGTGGCGCTAATCAACAGCAGTATTTGTTCAAAGACATTAAAAGCAAGTAAAATAGATTAACTTTCATTTCAAAGCTGTCCAAATGTGACTCTTTATACGTATCAAGCTGTCGACTGGAAGTCAAAGCATCGCGCTTGCGCATACACGCAAAGCATAATGGGTAAATTTGCGTTCCATGAAAAAAGTCTATAGTTCAAAAATGTATTCAATTTTTTTTCTAATTTTAAGATTTTAAAAAAGTATTAATATAATTAATCATACTAGCTATTTAACAGTGATGTACATAACTTATTTGATTCATTTTAATATTTAAATTTGAAGTAAGACTAGTATTTTAGGGATGTTTTACCAAGCTAGCATCCAAAAGAAAAAAAAAACTGTATTGTCATCAAATGAATTATTAAAGCTTATCATTAAAAATGCATGATAAATCTTAATAAGCTGGTGTTTGTATTTAATGTATTCTTTGGCTGTTTATTCAGCAGCAAAATGTACTCTAGATGTTAGTTTCTCAGAAAAGCAGGGAAACTACGTCCGTGATTTGCTCTTTATTCCCTAGATGTCCTTCGCAATGCATTGTGGGGCATGCGCTTCAGTGAACCGGCAAATAATGAAAGCATCTCATCATAACTTTGTCTTCTCTCTCACTGGTCGTTGCCATTACAGCTGCATCTCGCATTGATAAGTGGTGCAATTTCTATCAGAACCCCAGCTTTGTAAACACTGAACTCCTCTTGATATACCAAGAATTTGCCAATTTCCTTTGGGTGAACACGTCAGCTTTTCTTTATAAAACAAATGTTCAGTGTTCACAGTTGTGTCATCCTTAAAACTTCCCTAGAGGAGCCAACTTGCCCTTTTAAGAGGGGCAGAAAATGAAGCAGAAAAGATTTGATTGCGTTTGCTGAGCGTATTGGGTTTACCGCTGTGATTCTGACTGTCAAAGGTGCAGAAGAGGCTGCTATCTGGAGACTCCATTGAGCTCCGAAGTTAAAAGGCCATCCAGTTCTCTTGCTGAGAGAGCGTTTTTGAGGACAGCGGGAGGTGTGTGCGTATCAATACGTGTGTTAATGTTTCTGCTCGCCGGCTAAATTGCTCTGCGAGTGTTCTCTGAGGGTGTGAATCTGATGAAAGTCTATTGATTTTGTCGAACGGTTTTGGATATGTTTGAGGATGCTGATTGATCAGCAGCACTTATAGATTGGCAACATGGTGAGTAGAAGTCTCAGTAGATTGTCAGACGTTCATGGTTTTAATTTAGAGGCCCCCGTTGTTAAACTTGATTATTTTTCTATATGTGAAACAGAAATGCAGTGAAGGTATGGTTAGTAGACAGACAGAGAGGCAGACAGGCAGGCAGACAGACAGGTAGATAGATATTAGGGCTACACAATATATTGGTTCAGGATCGATATCGCAAAAGTCACATTGTGAGTATATGCAATGTTTAGTCTGGATTATAATGTAGCTTTTCTACAAGTGTTTATTGAGGCCTGTGACTATTTACCATTTGTAACTTTGAAAAATGATTAATGTTATTGAATTGTTTTTAAAACAAAGATTGTGGATTATTTCACATTTGATTATTCAGTTATTACCTGACTACATTTTGGCTCAGTAAAATGCTGTTTATATAATTAGCATATTATTCTGTATTAAATATATCTATGCTTGTATTGTTTCATATATTTTATGCACTCCCCATACGGAATCATCTCAATCAAAATTAAATTATATATTTTTTCTAAACAGTTATTTAACTTATCTAGTAAAACTGTATTTATATTACAATACATATCGCAGGATAAAAAAATATTGCAATGCTTAATTTTTTCAATATTTTGCAGCCCTAATAGATATATAGATGGATGGATGAATGGATGGATAGATGCTCTGCATTAGCAGCATATAAAGCAAAAACAGATCCTTATATAAAAAAGAAGTGCTATAGTAGTTATAAACACAATTTTTTTTTCTTTTTTTTTTATGGAGCTCAATGCATTGTAACTCAGTGTTCACATTTTCTGTGGACACCACAGATCTGCTTGATGTGATGATGTCACCTGCAGTGGTCACCTGTAAACAGCCTCTGGTTACAGAAACTACAGAGGTTCTGGAATTACTATCTGGGTGTAATGTTCTCGTGAATGAATAGTGTAAATGGAGCTCAATTAATGTAAACAGTGAATAATTCCTGGCTGTTATTACCTTTTACCCTTAACTTATTATTTTTCAGTTGTTTTCAATGAGAACGCTGCATTTTTATAATGCCAGCAGTGTGATGAGGTCCTGAGCGTCTGTTTCATGTTAAGTGCTGAACTCTCTGCATTTTTACAAATGCACCAACAGTTGAAGAAGTTGGTCCTCAAAGCTGAGTGTTTTTGGAAGAGCGCTGACCTTTTCAGCAGCCTTTTCTTTTCAACAGCTATTTTTGACCATATACCCAAAGCACTTTACAATTATGATTGGGGTCACTTCTCACCACTACCAGTGTGCAGCATTCACTTCGATGATGATGTGACAACAGTCACAAGACAACGGTGCCAGTGCTCTTACCACACACCAGCTATAGAGGGAGCAGAGAGATAGCCATAAAAACCAGTTCAGTGGATGGGGATGATTTGGAGGCCAGGACATTGAGCTTACACCCCTGCTCCTTGAGGAGTGCCATGGGATTTTTAATGACCACTGAGTTAGGACCTCGATTTAACATCTCATTTAAAAGAGTGCGTTCGCTGACAGTATAGCATCCCCTTTACTATACTGGGGCAACAGGGCCCCCACAGACCACATGATGAGTGCCCCCTGCTGGTCTTATTAACGCCACTTTTAAAAGCAGCTCACTGTAGTTTTCCCACATGATCTACCATGCAGGTACTAATCAGACTCAGCCCTGCTTGGCTTCAGTGAGTAACCGGTCTTGGGCTGCAGAGTGAAATAGCTGTAGCCATATTGCAACAAGATAGTCCAGCATGCCGTACTGGAGTTGTGTGTTTTTCTTTGAGGGTGGGAGGGTAGACCGCAGGTGGCCTATTACAGTTGGCTATATGGTTTAGGTAGCCATGATGGACGCAGTGGCACTGGTAATGTTTTTTACACACTTTAGGCTCTTTATTTTCCAATTTTCTTTTCCCCCAATAACCACATTGAATTGTTCATTTTAATGTGTACAAAACAACATGCAAAACAAAAGCCTTGTATACTGAATGGTTCAATATCAAGATGGGTAACGCTACACCCTTAATAGACAGACAGACAGACAGACAGACATGCTAAAGTAGTGGTTTAGCCGGCAGCTAGCTCTCTGCAACTCTCACATGATCGCCCACTGCGGCTAAGCAGGGCCTGGTCAGTACCTGGATGGGAGACCACATGGGAAAGCTAGGTTTCTGCCAGAAGTGGTGTTAGTGAGGCCAGCAGGGGGCGCCCAACCTGCGGTCTGTGTGGGTCCTCATGCCCCAGTATAGCAAAGGGGACACTATACTGCTCAGTGAGCGCCGTCTTTCGGCTGAGACATTAAATCGAGGTCCTGACTCTCATTGGTCATTAAAAATTCCAGGATGTTCTTTGAAAAAGAGTAGGGGTTTAACCCCGGCATCCTGGCCAAATCTGCCCATTGGCCTCTATCCATCATGGCCTCCTAACCATCCCCTATCATAATTGGCTTCATCACTCTGTCTCCTCTCCATCAATCAGCTGGTGTGTGGTGTGCGGTCTGGCGCAAAATGGCTGCCGTCGCGTCATCCAGGTGGATGCTGCACACTGGTGGTGGATGAGGAGATCCCCCCCATTGTGTAAAGCGCTTTGAGTGCCCAGAAAAGCGCTATATAAATGTAAGGAATTATTATTATTAGTGATAACCTTCTGATAGACCCACATAGAATCTGTGTGTGCAGAAATCCACAGATTACCGATATGTTTAGCCCATCATTGAGTCTATATATTTACTTATGTAAATGTGTATAAATATATATTTGTTACTATATGAATTTCAGTAACATTATTAAATAATATGCACATGTTTATATATTTACAGTACAGTTTGTACAGTAATATTTCCTGTCTTTTAGATATATTATATGAGATACTTGCTTTGTTTGTCAAACAAGTGGATCTTTGGGTTAACATTGTAAACCTTAAATAAAAGTCACAGAGTTATTGTTTTAATTTTTTTTGAAGTTGTTAGTTACTATACTCTCTGCGGCACAGTGGCTCAGTGGTTAACACTGTCACCTCACAGCAAGAAGGTCACTGGTTCGAGCCCCGGCTGAGTCAGTTGGCATTTCTGTGTGGAGTTTGCATGCTCCGGTGTAGGTGAACTAAATAAGCTAAATTGGCCCTTGTGTTTGAGTGTGTGTTAATGTATGGGTGTTTTTGATTCTGAAAAGATCTCAAGCAAGAACTGGTTCATAAGAGTCATTTAAATTAAGCAGGAATCGCTTTAGTTTAAATGTGTTGTTGAGCTCTTGTGTACAGAACAAGATTAAGCTCTGAAAAGGAAAGTGACAGCTGTATTTAGCTGCACAGCATGTGTGTCCAATAGATGACGTATAACAGGATTAATGATACTCTTTAAAGAACACCTCTAAACACTCTGACTGAAAACAACTACGTGTTTGCATGTCTTCCAGAAATCTCTAAAAGTCCAAGCGGTGTTAAGGAACAAGAATCCATTAAGGTGTTTTTGCTTTTGTCGAGCGCAGAAATACATAACTGTTCAAGACTGAGGGCCGTTACATAGAAACGCTTCAATTCCTTTGCGTTATTGAGGTTGAATGTAGTTATTTTGCCATCTGACAGGAGCGTAGCACACCAACCCATTATAAACGACAGCTGATATTTCATGTGGATGAGGCTGCCGGCACATTTTCATATTCATAATGCTCTTACGGCGGAGGAAAAAGAGAGCGGGAGGAAGAGTAACACAAGGTGACAGTGAATAAATGGTGGCGGGTGGAGATGTGTGAGGAGCTGCATGTGAAATGCCAATCGCTCCTCAGGTATTGTGAACGGAAAACGAGTGTAATCTGTTTGGTTTGTTTTCCTGTTTGGCTCTGAGCTGGAAATGATAAACAGTGGCTGTTTGTAATCTGGGGCTGAGGTGCTCGGGGAGGCAGACAGGAGTCTCTATCAGTGTTTTGCAGCCGGTCGAGAGAAAGAGAAAGGGATGAAGGAGAATCTGGAGGATGTGAGTGAAAATATTTGAGAGTTAAATGACGGGGCGTTTAATGCACTCAGCCCTCTTCTGAGCCACACATTACTCAGAATAAATCTATAAGCAGAGTCAAATAGCTGCTGATCAGCATATCATTATTATCTTCTGACTCTAGATCAGCTGCCGTGGATGGTTATCTGAGCATTATCTGCAGTTAGGATGTACTGTATAAGCTGGAATATTGCAGAGCTATTTAAATTCTGTTTTTTATATTTGTTATTGATAAAGTCACTCTAATTATGTATTTATTCATAATTTATTAGAGTAGAATTTGTTATAAACTGTTGTCATCTTAAAAAATGTGTAGTCATTTTTTAAATAATTTAAAGAAATCTTTATCAACATTTTCATGTCAACTTTATCTTATCTTAATCTTATCTTGATTAAACTCCCTTTTGAAAATGAATATGTATCCATTTCTCAGTGAATATAGACAATTATATTTGGTGCATTGAAACAACACAATTTTATTACACCGTTCTATCCATAAAAATAAGAGTTTGGTCACTGAGCATCTTTAGAAATAGAAAGATAATAAATTTAAATAAAAAAGATAACATTTTATATATTTCATGTTCTCTTGAGTTTTCCTGTTTATTACAAATATATGTAACATATATGTAATTTGGTTGTACAATTTTTTGCACCGTGATTTATTTATTTATTTTGATTTCCAGTTTTGGCTTTGGTACTGATTAATCTCATATACAGTTGAAGTCAGAATTATTAGCCCCCCTGAATTATTAGCCCCCTATTCCCCCAATTTCTGTTTAACAGGGAGAAGATTTTTTTTAACACATTTCTAAACATAATAGTTTTAATAACTCATTTCTAATAACTGATTTATTTTATCTTTGCCATGATGACAGTAAATAATATTTTACTAGATATTTTTCAAGACACTTCTATACAGCTTAAAGTGACATTTAAAGGCTTAACTAGGTTAATTAGGTTAACTAGGCAGGTTAGGGTAATTAGGCAAGTTATTGTATAACGGTGGTTTGTTCTGTAGACTATTGAAAAAAAGGGCTTAAAGGGGCTAATAATTTTGATATTAAAATGTTTTTTTTTAATTATTCTTAAAAACTGCTTTTATTCTAGCCCAAATAAAACAAATAAGACTTTCTCTAGAAGAATAAAAATATTATCAGACATACTGTGAAAATTTCCTTGCTCTGGAAATATTTAAAAAAAAAAGAAAGAAAAAACTGTATTTGCAAAATATATTATTGTCTTCAACTGTATATGCAAAATATATTATTGTAAAGCATGATGTTGAAAATGTTAATTTAACAGAGAGATCTGTGAGGGGTGTACTCATATATGCTGAGCACGTTATATAAAACTTGTGTTTTTAAATCAAACTGATTGCAGATTCAAATATTTTACATCTAGTTATTTCAAAGTTATTGAAAAATCTGAATTGACTAATCTTATTTTTCATGAAATATTGCAGTATTTATTTTTTTCTCTGTTTGTTTTATGATAAAATAAAAAATGTGATGTGTCTGCTTAACCTCAATGTTGTTTTTATCAGTCATCCAATTTTTAAGAGTTATATTTAAAATAAATTGTAGATTTGATTAGTTTACAATTCACAGTAATAACAAACCATTAACTAACACTACTAGCATAATAAACTATTAATTAGTGGTTTATTAATAGTATGGGTAGGATTATGGATACAGAATAGGATCATACTCTATAACTACTAATAGACAGTTTCTATCTTAATAATAGGCAGGTAATAGGGTAATAATAGCCAGTAGTTAATAGCATAAATTGTGACCTAAAGTAAAGTGATACCAATGTTTCTTCTTCTTTTTTTTTTTTCAAAACTGCTCATAGTTTAACCATTACAATGAAATGAACTGCAAATGTCACATTTCCGTTAAATATAAAATTTTGAAGCAACTTAAACAGTGTGTGTTTATAATAATCTTCTAATTGTATCAGAACTATTACTCTACAGAATGTTTCTTTGTTTTTTATATTTTAATTTATTTACTGTGTAAGGTCACATCTTGGCAGCGTTTTTGCCACCTCTGTGCTTCATTTAGAAGTCTGCCACATTTAAAGTTATTTATTTGTTCAGTTGAAATACCTTCTTTGACTTTGCATTCATTCATTCATTTTCTTTTCGGCTTAGTCCCTTTATTAATCCGGGGTCGCCACAGCGGAATGAACCTCCAACTTATCCGGCATTTGTTTTACGCAGCGGATGCCCTTCCAGCCACAACCCATCTCTGGGAAACACATCCATACATTCTCATCCGCACACATACACTATGGACAATTTAGCGTACCGCATGTCTTTGGACTGTGGGGGAAACCGGAGCACCCGGAGGAAACCCACGCAACCACGGGGAGAACATGCAAACTCCACACAGAAATGCCAACTGGCCCAACCGGGACCTGGCCCAACCGGGGATCGAACCAGCGACCTTCTTGCTGTGAGGCGAACGTGCTACTCACGCGCCACCGTGGCGCCTCTTTGACTTTGCAATCGCTCTAATTATAGTTGTACATGCATTATTATTAGTTTATCTCATCCTAAAGCATAACACGGTCTGAACAGCTTGAACAGAGTTCAATTAAACAATTTTTTTGCTGTGCTTTATGAACTGAATACCATTAATACACTATTAATTCTACTTTCTCTAGAAGCTGCAGTTTGGTTTCAGAAGAGAACTTTTTTATTGCGTTGCATTCAGTGGGTGAAAAAAATAAAAATAGGGTGACATCTAGTGGTAAAAATAGGCTGTTGTGGATTACTTCCTCCGTTGTTCACATCTTACAAAGTGCAATGAAAACAGGAACTGTTGTTTGCTTGAGGTCTTTCGGTTTTTAGTTTATTGCTGCAGATGTTCATCAACAAGGGTGTCTTTATAATATCTGATGGGAACTACTAAACATGTGAGCTCTGTTTCTGTATCATCAGACTGATCATGAGATCACAATTTCAGATGAACTTGATTTGAATTGTTTTCCATTAATATAGACTTAGTGTTTTTGTTTTGTTTGCATTTCTTGAATGTAAGAATATAATATCATAATGTGTGACTCTGGAACCAGTCTTAAGCTACATGGCTTTTTTTTGTTGTTGTTTGTTTGGGTTTTATTTATTTATTTATTTATTTATTTTTTTTTTGGAAATACCAAAAACTAAATCTGGATGAGTCAAAATAATGGACATTTGTTTGAGGCTAAAATCATTTGAATATTAGGCAAAGATCCTCCTCCATAAAGACATTTTAAGAATTCTGTTCAGTAAATCTTTCAAAGCTGAATTTTTGAATATGCATGGCTAACAACTACATTTTGACAACTTAACTTTAAAAGTTATTTTCTAAATATTTAGATTTTTTTAACCCTCTGATTGCAGAATTTTAAATAGTTGTATATCAGCCAAATCCTATGATAATACACCATAAATCAATACAAATGGTTATTTATTTGGGTTTTAAGATGATGTATACATCACAATATTCACATTCATATACTTCACATGTATAATATTAATTAAGACTCTATATATTATTAATAATAATAATAATAAAAATAATAATACATGGTTTGCTAAAAAGCTGTATCGTTTTTTAAATCTGTTTTCAAAAAGTAGTAAATCAATAGTTTATTTGTAAAATATATATAACAAATATGTATTTTAAAAACGATTTGCTAAAAACCTAATAAAAAACTACCAATCACACATTTTTAAATTGTGTTTTTCTAGTTATTATTATTATTATTATTATTATTATTTTTATTATTATTATTATTATTCAATAGACTCCATTTTACAAGAAAGTGCTATTACAACTTTCCATCAAATTTCATGTTTATTTGAGTTGGTTACACGGTTAATAATAAAACTTGTGTAATGCATAATTTTTTCAAAAACTTAAAAAAATAAATAACAAATGTTAGGCCTTAAAAGTTCTTACATTTACTGAACTATTGCGTTGTAGGTTATAAATTATTTTAAAAGGGTTTTAATTTTTATTTTTTTATTTTTTTATTTTTTATGTCCATGTAAAGTTACCTAATCGAGCCAGCAACCATCCAGTCACCAACAATCAATCGATAACTTAATAAAGCTATTTACAAAACTCTGTTTAACGAATATTATAAAGCTAATTTAGCCAAAGCTTTATAACCAATATGGTTTAATTATCTTCATTAAAATAGCATTTGTTTAAATGATCTCTGTGTGTTTGTAGACATATAGGGTTAGGACAGACCTGGATGGACTGCTGTTCATACATTTAGTTGAGTTTTTAAAGAGCTTTTTTTTTTTTTTTTTTTTAAAGAAAGTTTATGTTAGAAAAAACAAACAAACTAGGGTTTGCTTGTTTTGACACATTGTTTAAAATATGTGGCTAAGAAATAATTCTTATTATTTTTTAGATAGGGCAAGTAAAAATCTTTTCTGCTGGTTTCAACTGGGCCATTAGGAAAAGTCCTTAGTGCTTAGGCCTGTATACATCTAAAGTTTTACTCATGATGGTCTTAAAAAGGTCTTAAAAAGTCATAAATTTCACCTTTTGAAACCTGCAGAAACCCTGTAATGATTACACAGTTAACAATTTCCTGTAGATTCCTGTAGATAACTTACAGTAAGCCAGTAACTTAAAAAATACTGTATTTACATTTACAGCACTATTTATCTGGCTGTAAATGTATTTACAGAATTGTATGTATATCTTTACTGTAAAACATACAGTAATTTTCACAATGCAACTTTAAAATACAGTAACATACTGCAACATACTGTAACTGTCCTTCAGTAAAATACAGTTTATATTATAGTGAAAAACTGTAGTTTCCAAAAAAATGTTAACAGCGTAGAAAAAAGAAGAAAAAAAACTTTCACATTTGGTTGGCTGCAGTCTGGCTTAGTTTGTTTGTCTTGATGGCCTGAAGAGCATCTTGGAGTCAAACAGACGTGCTGGAAGATGTTAAAGTGGCAGAGAGAAAAAGAAGGCCAGCCCGCCTCATAACTAGGTCAGAGAGAGAAGCTAGTGCTAACGGATTAGCCTTCTGTTCTAGAATAGCTCCATCTCCAGTGTTGTCTGTTTGCATTATCATCTGTAAACTCACAGATTGTGCACGGCCACATTTCCAGTGTATCCGACAGACGTGTCACAGCTCAGGGTATGTGCGTCTCTGATTGGTCACACTTGACAGGATGATGGCCCACTGTCAGGATCCTGTGACTAACTGAAAGAGCACTAGATAAGTGCATCCGACTTTTGGGGAACATTTAAACACTGTCCGTAATGCATTTCAGCACTGTCTGGGATTCAGAATCGGATTGAAATGTATACTGCAGGTCAAGTTTAAACCTGTTTGTGGTGGAGATAAATACTGTATTAAATTAATTCCGTAACATAACTTAACAAATTGAAGGAATGCATGTGTAAATGAGAGAGTGTATGAGTGTTTCACAGCACTAGGTTGCAGCTGGAAGGACCTCTGTCACATAAAACATATGCATATGAGTAATTGGCGGTTCATTCCGCTGTGACAACCCCTGATAAATAAGGGAGCAAGTCGAAGGATAGTGAATGAGGGAACTTTACAAATTACAGTTTATTATAACATTTAAGGGGCGACACCGTGGCGCAGTAGGTAGTGCTGTCGCCTCGAAGCAAGAAGGTCGCTGGTTTGAGCCTCTGCTGGGTCAGTTGGCATTTCTGTGTGGAGTTTGCATGTTCTCCCCGTGGTCACATGGGTTTCCTCCGGGTGCGCCGGTTTCCGGAGTCCAAAGATATGCGGTACATGTGAATTGGGTAAGCTAAATTGTCCATAGCGTATGTGTGTGAATGAGTGTGTATGGATGTTTCCCAGAGATGGGTTGCAGCTGGAAGGGCATCCGCTGCGTAAAACAAATGCTGGATAAGTTGGCGGTTCATTGCACTGTGGCGACCCCGGATTAATAAAGGGACTAAGCCGAAAAGAAAATAAATGAATGAATATAACATTTAATTTGAAAATAAATAAATAAATAAATAAAAATCAGCCAATAAGACTCCATCCTTGAGCATTTAAAGTAGCAGACCAAAAAGAAGTGTTTTAATGCACACTAAATAATAAATCATGCATAATCAATCAACAGTAATAAGATACATTTTAAAATGTATTAAAAGCTTACAAATCGAAAAAACACAATCCATAAAATAAATCAATAATGCATTATTTTAAAATAAACCATAAACAACTTTTTTTTTGTTCATAGTGTGTTATATATTACTAAAATACCATTTAACGTATTAAGTATTAAATAGATTAATTAAAAAATATATATAAATTCATATTTCTTTTTTCTTTCATGTTTATAATTGCACAATTTGCCAAATTCATGTCATTCTTAATATTAAAACACTTCAAATTAGTATTCTGATAATATAGTATTTTCATATTTTTACCGTGCATGTAATTAAATCAGATGTTATCGTATGTTATTGTTAATGTTATTGATACCTGTAATTGGTTTTATTTAAAAGCATAAAGAGTTTAATTTAAAAGCATAAGATATAATTGCATTTCATATTAAATAAATGGGGTGACACGGTGGTGCAGTGGGTAGCAAGATCGCCTCACAGCAAGAAGGTCACTGGTTCGAACTTTGGCTGGCAATGCACACAGTTGGCATTTCTGTGTGGAGTTTGCATGTTCTCCCCGTGTTGGCGTGGGTTTCCTCAGTGTGCTCCGGTTTCCCCCACTGTCCAAAGACTTGTAGTGTAGGTGAATTGAATAAGGTAAAATGAGTGTGTATGGATGTTTCCCAGTGTTGGGTTGCAGCTGGAAAGGTATCCGCTGAGTAAAACATATGCTGGATAAGTTGGTGGTTCATTCCGTTGTGGCGACCCCTGATAAATAAAGGGACTAAGCCAAAAAGAAAATGAATGAATGAATTTACCAATAGCAAATAAAAAAAAAATACATAAAATCATTTGAAAGATAATTACAAGATAATCAGTAACACATACTATCTGTCATATATACTTTATCAAGTATGTGTGCGTGCGTGCTTGTGTGCGAGTGTGTGAGGCCGTGCGTCTTCTCCGTTTCTAGGAAACCGGTCAGAAATGGGACAAATAAGCTCATAAGTGGAGCAGCCCCCAATAGGTGTCAGCCATTGTAGCTCGACTGCACTGTAGACGGTTTTGGACAGACCCAGGAGTGTGGACGCGTCTGTGTGTGTGTGTGTGTGCACGCGTCGTGTGTATGTTTACACCGTCGGTGGAGATGCTGAGCCCAACGGACTCTGAGCTCATGTATTATCTGAACTGTGTGTACAGGGAGCCCAGGAAGATCGTCCTCCACAAGGGCTCCACCGGACTGGGCTTCAACATCGTGGGAGGAGAAGATGGAGAAGGCATTTTCGTCTCCTTCATCCTGGCTGGAGGGCCTGCCGACCTCAGTGGAGAACTGCGCAGAGGGGACCAAATCCTGTCTGTAAGTGGAAACTATGAAAATATACACACATATACATGTTTAATCACATATATGAGCTGATAATGTCACAGTCATCATCTCAAGGTGTGTCGGTCTTACTGGTTGTATTTAAATGTGGGCTTAGCATTTGTTAATGGTAAAGTATGTGCTCCAGATAATATATATAGATGTCATATTTGTGCAAAATTAATCTTAGCACCATTTGGGAGGAGACTTTTTATGAATACTGTTCAAATTATATTAATAGCTGATATTTTTCTTTATGACCTTGATTCTTTAACTTCTATATTTGAGTGTTGCAGTTGTGAGCGTTCTTGGTTAAACAGGCCTAAATGATTTGGGTAGTAATAATTAAATAAAAAATATTGTTTTCAATAGTATGAATAATTATATTAGCATTTAGATCATTTATTTGCACAAAATAACAATAGGTTAATATTAAATATTTTATGTTTTTGGAAAAGCTGTTAATGAAAAAAACTATTAAAAAACTATTAATAAAAATACAATTTAAAAAAATATTAATAAAAAATACAATACAAAAAATACAGTTTACAATAAAAATAAAAAAAATCAGCCAATAAGACTCCATCCTTGAGCATTTAAAGTAGCAGACCAAAAAGAAGTGTTTTAATGCACACTAAATAAATAAATCATGCATAATCAATCAAAAGTAGTAAGATACATTTTAAAATGTATAAAAAGCTTGCAAATCGAAAACACAATCATAAAATAGTTTATTAATCTTTTTTATTATTATTAACAGCTTTTCCAAAAATATAAAATATTTTATATTAACCTATTGTTATTTTGTGCATATAACTGATCTACTGTAAATGCTGATATAATTATTCATACTATTGAAAACAATATATTTTTAAATTTAATTATTATTCCCTAAATCATTTAGGCCTGTTTAACCAAGAATGCTCACAACTGCAACATTCAAATATAGAAGTTGAAGAATCAAGAAAAATCATAAAGTCATAAAGAAAATATCAGCTATTAATATAATTTGATCATTATACATAAAAAGTCTACTCCCAAATGGTGCTAAGATTAATTTTGCACAAAAATGACATTTATATATGATCTTTAGAGCACATACTTTACCATTAATAAAACATATATGCAAAAAATGATTTCTTAACTTTAAGTTAAAACATTTACTGTAAAAAAAAAATGCTGGGTTTTGGGGGGGGGGGACAACATGAAGGAATTAACTTATTCGTTTTTAAAAATTAATACAAATTAATTCAATTAAAATTTAAGTGGATTGAACATAAAACAGTTAAGTTGTCTGAAAAAAAAAATCAAGAAATGTGTTGTTTCAGCTCAATTTATATAAGTAGTTTAAACAAAGAGCAAGCATTATTTTATTTTATTTTTTGAGTGCTGTTATTGTATTAAATACAGCATTTCCTTGAAATTTAAGATCTGAAAACATGGAATATTGCATATTGACCCATTGTCATTTTCTGCAAATAAATTATTATTATTTGAAATTTGTAACATTTTTATAAAAATATTTTACGCAAAACATACTGATTTATAACAATTCCATAGATTGATATTTAAGATCTGAAAACATGGAATATTGCATATTGACCTATTGTTATTTTCTGCGAATAAATTATTATTATTATTTGAAATTTTTTATATTTTTATAAAGATATTTGACTCAAAACATATTGATTAATAACAATTTCATAGAACAAAATCAAAAGCTTAAGTGGTCTCTTCATGTTAATAGTGCAAAATCTGTGGTGAACAGCAGGTGGCGCCATCACATCATTTTGTGAACCATACAGCTCATAACCCAAAAGCTCTTCCTTTTTTGTTGCTTAAATTGAGTCAATTCTCAACTCAAAACTCCACCATTACCGGCTTTTCTATATCTGGGTTTTAATTTCTCATCACACGAGTTTTTAGCCACACTTTCTAGCTACACTTTTTGGCAGTGTTTTAATTACAGCTCTCAGTGAAACAATCCAGTGCAGTGATCCTCTCCAGAAGCTGCTTTCTTGTCAGCGATCTCATCATTTATGTTGATCAGAGCTTCATCAAAACACACTGGTCGTAATCAGACCCTCCATCCAGATCCCTGCCGCAATTACTGTCGCTGCCACTTGAGTTAAGTGCAATCACTGTCTGCCTCCTTAGGACACTGATTAGAAAACCAGAAAGAACAAGAGAGAGCAGAGAAATGGAGAGGGAGGGAAAAGATAATGGAGTGCTGCCCTGATTTGGAGTCTAAGAATAGATGTGGTACACCTCCTGAGTTCACACTGTTAAATGAGCATTAGGACAGGCTGGAGGCACCCCGAGACACTCACACACACACTCCCACTATACTGCTGTGATCTCATGTTGACATGTGTTTGTGGCCCTAAACTTGGTGTCACACAAGATCATATTTCGTTGGCTGAATTTGATTCGAAATGATGTAAATCAAATTTGTTGAGGTTTGAGAATATGTGACTGTTCAATTAATTTAGCATTTTTGCAATTTTGCAGTTACATGTTAGCCTGCTAACCGCACACGCTAATGCTATAGCCATATACAGTAGTTAGTACATTTAGTTAATTATTAAAACCAAGCAGTAAACGAATAGGCTGTAGCAGGGACACATTTAAAATCTAAATGTAACAGTAAGCTACATTTTCAGGATAGCCTCCTAGCTTAGCATAACGCTAGCTAAAGTGTAGTCACAATGTTTTTGATCAGGGACTGAGAAAGGTTTATGTAATCTTTTATGATAAAATAGGGACTTTTATATTTTAGTAATAACAGCATTTTTCAATTTATGAACAGCTCAACTACTGGAAGATACAGTATAATTCTCAATTTGTTTCAAAATATAAACTACATATATAAGCACAATACCGTTCAACCGTTTAGTTTATATATATATATATATATATATATATATATATATA
>CAIGQQ010004897.1:2531546-2545612 GCA_903798035.1 Danio albolineatus
GATGGATGGATGGGTAGATGGATAGATAGATGGATAGACAGATGGATGAATAGACGAATGAATGACTAGACAGACAGACCGACAGACAGATAGATGGATGGATGGATGGAACCTATAAAGTTTGATGTAGTAAGATATTAGTTGATCTAACACACTGATAAGGCTGGTTTTCATCTAATATCCTAATGTCTTTGTGTCTGTGTGTGAAAGGGCAGGCAGTCTGAAGCTAACAGGCCATTAATCACCTAGCTCTATCAATGAGTATTTTACTGTAATAGTGTGTGTCCCGTCTGATTTATGATCGACCTCTGCTCTCCTCCATCTCATCCGTTCTAATGAAGCCCAAACATTTGAGGACCTTCCACAGAGAATGAATCTTTCACTGTATGGTTTATATTGTTCTGACAGATTGAACCAGGATTTGCAGCGTTACTAATTTAAAGGGCAACATTCATAGAAAGGGAATTTGTGCCAGATTGTGGTTTAGAATATTTATAATCAAGTTCTAGTTGTTTTGTCATGGAATGTAAAAAACAAATTAATTACTTTAACCTTCCAAGACGTTATTTTTTAAGGTCATCAAGGTTTTCTCTTCTCCTGTGGGGAATATTCTTAATTGTGCTGTCAGTCATGTCATCCGAACGTCTTTTAACTTTAGTGCAAAACTTGTCCTAGACATGAATTATACATCAAATCATGCAGCTTTGTAAGGAGCGGTGTGCTACATTTCTGTGCAATCAGGCTCACAAATTTCCCACCTGGCAGGTGAGGAAAAGTTAATCCCACAGACTTTAACACAGCCATACATATAAACCAGAATATCATAAAGACAACACCCTGGCATATCACATATTGTGTTTTCCACTTAAGGCTATTATAGTTTCGCAATTTTATTTAAATTTCAGTTTAGTTGTAGTTTCATGAATGGTTTTGTTCATTTTAGTTCAGTTTTTATTGCGTGAACACATTTCTATTTAGTTTTTATATATTTACTTTCAGTTTTAGTATTTTACTTTCACAGAGTTAAAGGAACACATGGAGCTGAATAAATGTATATGTAAATTTGTAAATAATATATTAAGTTAAAAATGTTTTGTGCAGTCATTGCTTAGTGATCGATAGTAAACAATCTGTGTCTCCCGTTTTCAAAATAGAAGTCCCACATACATGCAGCTAAATTTAAACTTAAGAATAACTAAGGGATGAAACTGATCATTGTTGTCTCACTGGAAAACGTTTGTGGCTTATCAAACAGATAATCAGATGTGCATATTAATGAGGCAAAAGCTACATTTCAGTCTGTGTTCGTCTGATGATGCAGTTGCTCGTCTGGTCCAGATAAACGACCTAATGTACACACAAATGCTGAGGGTGTGTTCAGTGAGTCACGTAACAGTCTGCTTTGTGTTCCGATTAGCCTGTTGTCCTCTAGGGTTTTACACTTGTGGAATTTACTTACAGTAGTGTCTGAGGCTCACGGTATGCCCATTTCTATATACTGATCTCTTATTATTCCACCATGCCTATGCATACCAAGATTTTCATTATAGGGCCCATTTAAATCTGAATAAAGTTCATTTAAGTTCATTTTGGCTAATTCTATATTTTTATTATATTAGTTAGTTTTTCATTAATTGTTTTATATAGTTACATTTAATTTGTTTTTCTTTTCTTTTTCTTTTTTTGAACCTGTAATTTTTATTTTTGTTGACAAAAATATTTTTGTTTAGTAGTTATAGTCTTTGTTTACTGAAATAACTTTGTTTCGGCCAATAATAATTAAAAATATTTCCTTCAGAATCTAATTTTAATTGTTATGTTGTTGGATATTTTGGGCTTTCGCAACCTCCTCTGGGTTTTCGCGAGTCTATATATTTAATAGGCTGTGAAGTGGACAGTTGCCAGTGTTTGTCCACAGGTTGGCCCTGATCCCAGAGTTCTTCTGGGTGAGTTGCTGTTGGCAGATTCTTAGGAGGACACACGTCCTCTGCATTCAAACATAAGTGACTCTCACATCTGGACTGCTAGTTAAACACAAACTTAGATCAGACCTTCAAAAAACTCTATCACTCTTGAAGATGAAGTCACAATTACAGTTGTTCAGAACAAATTCACAGGCAAAATATATGATTGAAATCAGTGCAGTTAAGAGTTTTGCATGATACTGACAATTTCACCGTACTGGTTTTGCTCATGATTAGATTGGTCATGCAAATTTTGTGCACTGGCCAGCAGAAAGTAGCTCTGTTGCATAGGACATCAGTGTCATTGTTTTATACATCTACACACAGTTAAACTTTATGTTGCTTGCAGCATTTATAAACATACCATATACTACCATAATTAAAATGTTTGCAGGATAATAACTTTGTTGAATAAAACTCATTTAACTGCAGTAAATCCAGAGTATTTTGTATTTGGTCAAATTGTGGATACACATTATAAACCGCATATCATTTCAGTATAGTTTTTCGTGTTGATTATGTTTTTTATGTTCATTAAAATGCATGTTAGTGTTGTTGTTTTTTTAAATTAATTATTACATCCTAAGATTTGTTTTTATTTTAGAAAACAGTTAACAGATTATTGATCTACTTCATCTGTAAGTAGATTGTAATTGTAAAGTCCAAATGTAAAAAAAGTAAAATACATAGTACCTTGCAGTATAGTAGGTCTAGTAGCTCTTACGCAATTAAATATTACAAATGAGAATGTACAATATGATGGCATGACAGAAATTACATTTGGTGCAGTCTAGTTGAAGTACTTTAAGTAAGAGTGTCCTTTCTAGTAGTTATGGAACTCTTGATAGTTCTAGTGTCAGATGTTTCTACCCAAAAAGCCACATTGCACCAGAAGAACTGTCAAGCAAGTTTACTTTATTGTTAAAGGCAGAATATGTAAAAAAAAAAAAAAAAAATTAATGGAAGTGGTCAACTGTGGCATAACAAATGCTCAGCTGCTTTTGTGCTTCGTAGCTCTCATCTTTCATCAGAAATTACTTCAACGTTCTCGTTTTGCTTTTATGGCTTTCAGCATTACTCTGCTTTACAACTATCACTGCTAAAATGCTTTTCAAACTTTTGTCTTGTTTCTAGTCCAAATATCTAAAAATTCCTAAATCAAGAGGATTTTCTAGAGAAGCAAAAGTGATTGTCTTGTTTTAAGAAATAATATGCCGAACTTGAGTGAGTTTTTCCCTAAAATGAGCTAAATAATCTGCCAATGGTGTGAGCAAAAAAATCGTATGTCAGAACGAAAAACAAAATTATCTTGCTTACACCAGTTGGCAGATTATTTTGCTTATTTTAAGGAAAAACTCACTTAATTTTGGCATATTATTTCTTAAGGCAAGACGATCGATTTTGCTTGTCTAGAAAATGCTTCTTGATTTAAGAATGCTTTGATACTTTCACTAGAAACAAGACAAAAAATCCACGTAAGAAAAGCTTTTTTTGTTTGTTTGTTTTGCAGTGATAATAAGTTTTCATTACTTTGGCTCATCAATGAGCATGATTACTGCAGGAGGCCTCAACTCAGTCATGGTGCCTTTGTTTGTTGTGAATATGCGCCCTCTAGTGGTGGATATGATATACAGTACTATGCTTTCAAAGACATACTGTACATTCGGAGATGGATTGTAGTGTTTTTGGGTGATAACAGTGGAGAATTGAATATCACTTCATTTACATTGAGCCTCCTGATCACGATTGCGTAAAAAGGAATCTGAATTTTTCCCATCTTTCAAGAGCTTGAGAATTTAAAGCGGCAGATGATGAAACTGCACACGCTTAAATAAACAGAACATTATCATCTGCTGATGTGATTGGTAGATATCATTATAATGATATTTATTTGTATTGTTCTTGGTTGAACAGGCTTTTTATCTCAGCACTGCAGTCTGTGTACAGTAGCATTATTTTAACTAAAAGCTTGCGCACACGTTCACTGACGTATTACAGATGACGCTGGCTTAATTTACAGTCTTTTCTTCCCTGGAAATGTCACAGTGCCAGTTCTGTAGCTCACACATTGTGATTGTACCTGCTGGCGCAGTGATGCTCTTTTCTCCTGCTGTGGGTAGAGCTGTATTTGGCATGTTGGAGTCACTGCACAGCAGCTAATGAGACTACACAAGCTGTCCTCTATTAACTGAAAGCACCTCACTGCAGACTGACACGAGTGTGTGTGTGTGAGTGTGTGTGTCTGTGTGTTGTTGTTGTTGCGCAAGGACGTCTTGTCAGCCTGAATGTGTCCGACTGCAATACCAGACCAACATTCATTTTGGTGAATGCAGCTATATGCACAGAGTCAAGACGGATGTATTGAATGCACTGGTTTTGCGATGCATGTGGTGTTATATCAGAGCTGTACTATCTGAATGTTCATCTTTTTTTTATGTCTCTGGATGTGTGGTAATCCATCATCCCCAACAACCTGTAATCTTCCTTGAATCTCTGCTCGAAATGTAGGTCTGAGACAGACAGAGCTTTTCATCTGTCTAGAAGTTTCCATGTGCAGTAGAAGGAGAAGGTATCTTTTTTGTGAATTAAAGTAGAATCTGAATAGGGGCTTAGGGTGTGGCAGGTTTGCTTTGAATAGCTCCGTCTTTACATTGTTTTCTATGTGTTTCTAAGCAATGCGAACAGATGCCAGTGTGCATAATCTCACACAAAACAATGTTTACAATTCTAAAAGATGTTGCACAGCATGACACTTTGGGCTTCAATGTGGATGCTTTGAATAAACATAAACATTGCTGTCTGAACCTTAGTGTGCTGCTAACAATTGGACCAAGATCATTGTGTAAAGATGGGTCTCAGTCTGCTTCCAAATAATTGAAACTTAACTGAAAAATAAACTGAAGAAAACTAGAAAGTAAAAAGAAAAACAGCTATAAAGTAAAAAAGAACAGCTACCTACTTTTTTAGTTGTTGATTCAACTGAACATTTTGTAGTCCGACTGGCTTAAATATTAGGTTTAACTTTGCATGACTAAAAAATATATTAAAACTTAAATAAATAATTAAAATGGATTAAAATAACAAAAAAAAACATTTGCTGTCATGACATTTGGTCATTTATTTTCTTTTTTTTACAGTGTACAGTACATATACTGTAGTGCACACACTCACACACAAATATGTTCATAAAAATATTCATTTTCAAAATGGGGTGTGCTCATTAATGTTGAGTACTGTGTGTGTATAGAGTATATACATTGCTCAACATAAATGAGCACACCCCATTTTGAAAATGAATATTTTTTTAAATATAATAATAAATATATATAATGAATATGGCCAATTTATTTTGGTTAATTTGAACAAAGCAGATATATTAAGCAGATGTATTTATTACAACAATATTTTAGTCCTAGAACATCTTTAAAAAAAAGAAAGATAATTCATTTAAATTCAAGTTAAATATTAACAAAATTTCAACAATATATTTTTTCTCTTCATTTTTGCCCCTCTTTTTTTGTATTTTTATTTAATATTTTTTCTCTAACATAAATTTGGGTGTACTAATTATTTGACCGTGATCATTAGTTTTTTTTTGTTCAATTAGTTCTAGACTTGGCTTCAGTACTGACTAAACTAATGCACGAATATATTATTGTAAACCATCCTATATAAAATATGAATTTAAAAGAGAGATCTATGAGGGGTGTACTCATATATGCTCAGCACAGTATATACCCATGTTAGTTTTGAATCATTTCAAGCTTGACAGTATAAAAGAATGCAAGCAGATCCATTTCTGACATTAGTCATATACAGTTTTTGTATCATTCATCTATCCCTTATTGTTGTTTTTTGTATCTCGTTTCAAAACATTTTTTAAAAAAAATTTAATACCCTTATCATGTATCTCCAATAGCATACCTTTTGCCTCATTTGAGTCTATATGTATTTCTCTTTTTTTTGTTAAACACTAAAAAAATTCTACATCTAAGCCGTATGAAAAAGCAAAGTCTGAGCTTATTTCCTCAGTGAGCCTCTTTCCTCACGCTTGTCTAACTGTATTTTCATTCGGCTGTATTTACCTTTCCATCCCCCTCCGGTGGTCACTAGTTAATAATCAATCCTTTTCTCAATTCCCATATGTTTACTTCACAAGGCGAATTCCCTTCATATGCTTGTGAAATCCGCAGCGCAGTCAAAAGCTGAAATATTCGCTGGATTTGTGGCTTGTTTACCTTAAAGCGAGCTAATACGCTGCAGATTGAAAACACAAAGCCGACATCAAGAGAGAAAATCCAGCATGGCTTTTGATCTGGACTAGTTCGTGGGGAGGGAGGGGCTCTAAGGCACCAGACTCCGCCCACTCTGGAGCTCCAGCCAATGGCAACAGGTCTGGAGGAGAGCTTGTGTGTGTGTGAGAGAGGGAAGAGAGTGTCAGTGTGTAGGGAGCGGTCAATCTCTCTCTCTCTCGCTGCTGCAGTCTGTGAGCATCCTCAGGAGTGAGACTCTCTTTTTATTCTCTCTTTCATTCATTCACGCTTATTTTCATTATGTGTTCCTCCATTAGCCTGTCCTTATTCATGTGTTGCTGATTCTTTTCTGTTTGTGCCAGTGTGTTTGCAAGCACCTGTATGTGTGTGTGTGCATGCGTTCACAAAGCATGTCTTCAGGGTTTCATTTGGTCTATTTGAAGTATGATATATTTATTTAAAAGTCCAGTGCATGATATTGTGATTTCGACATTGTCTGGACAACTTTCAGAGCGAATAGTTTTCACTGCTTGAACTTTTTAAAGTTCTGGAATAATCCTGACGGTGTTCCTGATCTTCTGTGGGATTGTGTGTTCAGCAGTCTCTTTTCATTTGAGTGGATTTGTTCAGGATGACTGCGTTTCTCGCTGCGGGATTGTTTTGGGTTTTCTACTTTATCCTCCGTCTGAGCTTTGCTGCACTCTGAAAATCTTTAATCTGCTTTCCTCTCTTTTTTCTGCATCTCTTTGTTAAATTTGGATTGTTTAGAGGTTTTCTGTGTTTTTTCTTTTTTTTAAATAACATTGAGGCAGTTGGAGGAAAAGGTAGAACTCGGTTTCCAAAAAGGTGGGAGTGATTTAAATAATCCTGTACTGTATGTTTTGCTGGGAGGAAGTGCGGATTTATTTTTTTCTTGCTGCTGATTGCAGCATCATAATAATTGTCCTTGATCTTGCTCTCCATGCCCGAGGCTTAATGACAAAATTTGCTTGTCATCTGACCTTTGAGTTCCTGCAAGGGCATCGAAATGCTCTCGAATCAGCCAAATTCCTCAGATGAACCTTTCGAGACCCTTGTGATCATTGAAAGCAATCCTCAGATTGTCAAGTTGATTGTTGGTTTGGTTCAGTTATTTACATTTTATAGACCAAACTCCTTTCATATGCTTGTGGAATCCACAGCACAGTTAAAGCTGAGATATCTGCTGCATTTGTGGCTTGTTTACCTTTAAGCGAGCTAATACGATGCAGGCTGAAAACGAAAAGCTGACATCAAGAGAGAAAATCCAAATGGCTTTTTGATCTGGACAATACAAATGAATGAAAAAAGGAAGGCAAAAAGGAGATAAATCATCTGTAGCGTGTTGCTCAGGTGTAGTAGGTGCTGTGTTGGGTCCGTCACGCTGGTGTGGTTGGTTTAATGGTGTTCAGGCTAGGCTCTGGGGCATTGCTGCTGCTGAGAGCTCTACTGTAGTTCAACACTCGGTGCATGTGTGTGTGTGTGTGTGTGTGTGTGTATGTGTGTGTGTGTTTGCGGTGGTCTCAGCAGTAGCCGGAGCAGATGTAATTCTCTGCTGAAACAGGCCTGAGGTGTGCAGCACCCTCAACATGCTGTGCACTACACTCTCTAAAGAAAGGTGTAAAAGATGTCAATGCAGCGCTAGCTTTATATCCCTAAAGTGTGCATGTTGCTACTTTAAAGGTTCTTATTATACCTAACATGGAAAATGTGCATGAAGAGATAGAATCCCAAGACAATTTTTGCTCATTTTCGTTTTCAGAGAGTGTAATTAACTATTGAAAAAAGCATGTGTTTGAGGGAAATGTGTTGATTTAAGCTCAAAATCTGTTGATTTGAGCTCAAAATCTGTTGATTTGAGCTCAAAATCTGTTTATACTTACTCTTACTTACTCCCAGGGCCATTTATATCGAAGTTGATATTTAGCTGCAACATGTAGGTATTTTTTTGTTTTGTTTTTTTAATGAGGTGGGTTTTTAGCCCAATGCTCAACTCCCAATCTGGAGGGCCAGGACATACACACTTACACTATAAACAATTTAGCTAACACAATTCACCTGCACATTCACCTGCGCATGTCTTTGGACTGTGGGGGAAACCCACGCCAACACGGGGAGAACATGCAAACAGAACTCAAACCAGCGACCTTCTAGCTGTGAGGTGACATCGCTGCCCACTGCGCCACTGTGTCGCCCCAAAATCTGTTTAAACTGTATACAGTAATAATTATTAGTTCATAATTAATGAACTTTAAATTGTTTTTAAAACATTTCCCAGGTTCTGCTCAATTTATAGATTTAGATTTGTTTAATACACTTCAAAAATAATTTTAATCAAAACAATTTTAAGTAATTTATTGCTTTTGTCTTTGCCATGATGAGAGGACATATTTTGCTACACTCTTAAAACAAACGGTTCCATATAGAACCAAAAATGGTTCTATCGAGCGCTTCATATATGGAACCCCCAAAAGGTTCTATATAGAACCATTTTAAGGGTTCATTAAATAGAACCCCAAATGGTTCTTTGAATTCAAGTTAGATGGTTCTATTTAGAACCATTTAAGGGTTCTTTTTATTTATTAATGAATTATTGTTACTTATTAATAAATAAAAAATAAAACCAATCCAGACAATTCAAATTGTTTAAATTTATTCAATTCATTATACAAACCATTTTTTAAAATATTTAAAATTGCACCTTTGCATACTTTGCATTGGACAGCAGATCTACCTTAACAGTTTAATGGCATTCAACACTGTTATTGTAATGACTTCACTTTTATAAGCTTTTTTACTGTTTGAACAAATACAGTACTTAACTTTCACACATCTCTAAAATGAAGAGAAATATATCACAATGCAGATAGAAACAATACACAAATAATCAAAACATCTATTAAATAACACTACAATTTCAAAAAGTTGATGGTACCTGCATGTATTGGTCATCACAACATCCATTTTTATACATAATTTAATAAGAAACATCACTAAAACATTGCAGAATGATTAGACAAAACACTGCAAACAGCCATTCCACAACCTGTAGCATGTCCATGTCAGTCAGCCTCTCTTATAAGGTAAATAGTTTTGTCCATGGGTGGCACAGTGGCTCACTGGTTAGAACTGTCACCTCACAGCAAGCAGGTCACTGGTTCGAGTCCCGACTGGGCCAGTTGTCATTTCTGTGTGGAGTTTGCAAGTTCTCCCAGTGTTCTTGTGGGTTTCCTCTGGGTGCTCCGGTTGACCCCACAGTCCAAAAGCATGTGTACGGTATAGGTGAATTGGCCATAGTGAGTGAATGTGTGTAGATCTATGAGAGAGTATATGGGTGTTTCCAAGTGCTGGGTTGTGGCTGGAAAGGGCAGATTAGTTGGTGATTCACTCCTCTGTGGTGCCTCTGATAAATGAGGAAGTTGAAGGATAGCGAGTGAGTGTTGTCCATTGTAATACTGACACTTCAAGCCTTGGTGGAATCAGGAGAGCTGCTGAATCCTGGTTGGTGTAGGACCTTTGGATTTCTGTAAAACAATATTTTAATTAGTACTTTTAACCAATTAACATGTCATCAAATAGAATTACAGTTATAATCAATACAATTAAAGTGTGTGTGAGTGTGTGTGTGTGTGTGTGTGTGTGTGTGTTTGGGGCAAATAGTATGTAGTATAGGGTGTAGTTACCTTCTGCGGTTTCCTCTGCTGGTCCAATGAGACTGTCATGGAGCACTTCCTTCTTTCCGTCCCTTTTTGGGCCATTTCTTTTAAAGATGTTTCTGTGTTCTTCACCAAGTTTTCTATGCAGCATCCTAAATGCAAAAAAACATTTTGTTTACTTCATGTGTAAGTTTCCAAATGACACATTTTCAGCAATACAAGTTTCTTAAAGTCATCATGGACGCAAAACTATTTGGCACACAATGTAACAGTGTTTACTCACAAGCTGTGGCACTCCAAGAAGAAGAAACTGCTCCATTAGTTCTGCAAACCCCTCCATAATCTGTACTCTGGAAAAGGGTGTTTCATTCGGTTCTTGACTTATGAGTATCTGGTGTCGCATTCCAGGTCCATCACAATCTGAGGTAGGAAGACAGCATTTTAGAGTGTGTAAATAGGAATTTATAATACAGAATTAATCTACCTTTGACATAAAATGTATTGAACTGAACTTGCCTTGTGTTAGGTTCCTCAGAGTACAGTTCACTTCCTTTTCATCCCATTAATTTGTTTCATTTGCGAGATGATAGATGAGCTCACCACTGAAATCCCTTCATTTTTAAATTTGTTTTGCAGACATTGCAACAAGGTATCCTGTAGGCAAATTTACACTTTCTTTTAAAACATATTTTTTCTTTGCAGGACTTTTTAATAAGCAATGACCTTAATATTCTTACTGTATTAAAACAGCAGCAATAAGTGATAGAACATTTATGTGATAAATATATTATTTCAGTACACAACAACCAAGTCTGAAATATGCATGTTATAAAATACAATATTTACCAGGTGTCCTTGTTGATGATAATTGTGTCACAATTATGGATGTAACGCATGTCCTTCTTTAAGCTGGGATCCTTCCTCTTCAAAGCTACTTGTGTCCTGCAGCCCAGGTTACAATACAATGTTCAAGTCTTTTATAATATTCATTTCATAATACTTAATACAGTTTGTTTAGAATTAAAAGCAATAATACATACCGAGCACAAGATTTACGATGCAGTTCAGTTTCCAGGCTGTTTGAAGAAAAGAAAGATATATATTAAAATATGAATTTTAAACTTATTTAGCACAATATATACATATAAGTAGCCTATATTTAACAAGGTTCAACATTTCACAATACATTTAGCCTGCATGTTTGTATGTCCTTCATAAATAACACCTGATCTTTTTATCTATGGATTATTAAAATATTTTTTGGCTTTAAAAGGTTTCAATAATACACTTAGCAATCATCACAATAGCGCGTGCATAGACTCGGGCGGGCGGACGCGTGCATAGACTCGGGCGGGCACGAGCGCGACATGCTCCCTTGCGGTTTTAATGCAGACTAGCCGGCGTGTACACTACAGAGTTTAGCCCGAGTTAAACTCGGCTAAACTCACACACGAACAAGCTGGGAGTACTCGTTTGTTCAAGGTTGGAGATAAAAACTGCACGAAAGCGGAAATCGGCTCATAAGAAGTTACCATTAAAAGAGCGTGCACGCGCTTCAATCCCGCCATCGAATAACGCACCTGTTTTATTGTTATTGATATTTTAATTAATACTGACAAACAAATAAAGCGAAACTGTAACTTATTTCGAACAAAAAGCAGAGCAAAGTCAGCTTGACACAGATTTTTGAAGCGAAGGCTGTCGACAGAGACCATCAGAAACTTACAAGCACAGTATTAATCCATATTAACGTTACCCCTTATTCAGTCTGTCACCATATAACACAAGGGAAGAGAAACATTACCCCGTAATACAAAATATTTCAATATTATAGTTTTAAAAGAGTAAAAACGTACCTGAATGATGGAGCTGCAAAAGCGGAGTTCTCCTTTTCAAAAATTAACCGTCACTCTCCAGGCTCGTCACCACCAGTCCACCAATGAATGACGTCACCAGAGGGCTTTTTCATGATTATTAGTTTAAAACAATTTATTAAACCATAACAACACTCTGTACAGTCTGAATAAACTGGTTATTTAATTAATTTCACAAAATAATTCGTCAAAAATGTTAAATATTAAGCATAGATAAATATTATTTATATGGTAATATAACCTGCATGAAACAAAAATCCCATCATACATTGATTAGGTTTTTGACCATAGCAGTCATTTTATTAGGTTTTGACTCAAAAAGCTTTGTCTCTCTGTGTTATAGCTTATTATTATTTATAATCTTTACTATATAATTATGTCATAAATCTCACATTATAGAACCATTTTAATCAAAAAGGTTCTTTGCACTCAAAGGGTTCTAAATAGAACCATTTTTTGGGTAAAAGGTTCTACTGGGCAAGTATAGAACCCTAGGGTTCTATATAGAACCTCAAGGAACCTTTTTTTTAAGAGTGTACATGCTAGTTTCAGCTTAAAGTGCAATTTAAGAGCTTAACTACACTGTAAAAATATATGTTAATTAAGTTCTTTTCCATTATTTACGGTTGTGAGATGCATTATGGGACCTTGATCTCTGCTTGTCTGCTATGTTGACTTTTGATGTTAAAAATTAAACTCTACAGTTTTACAAAGTGATTTATTTTTACATTTTAGTAGTTTGAAATAATATAATGTATAAGATATATTATACAGAGAAATAAGTCTGTAAAATAACAGTCTATTACAAGTCTTTTTTACTGTAATATACAACACCAACCAAGACAATATACATATTTAAACTATTAAAAAAGTTAAAGTAACTTATCAAAGTTTTCAAGGTTCAAAGTTATTGGAAGAAAGATCAAAGTCCCATGATGTAATACAAAAGAAAAAATAAATAAATACATCAATCACAAAATACAGAAAACTGCTAATATACGGATATGTTTTACTGTGTGGTGATTTGGTTAACTAGACAAGCCATTGGACAACAGTGGTTTATTCAGTGGCCAATTGAAAAGGGGCTAATTATATCAGCCTTTAGAGTTGAAAATAAAAATGGCTTTTATTACTGTCAAAATAAAAGCAATGAGACATCCTCCATAAGAAAAAATATTATAGGCAATTCTGGAAAAATGTCTTTGCTCTGTTTAATGGCACCTGGGAAAATTTGAGATAACTATACAAAGGAGGGCTAATATTTTGTCTTCAACTGAATACAGAGCAAATTACCTCTTGAACATCTCTGTGTTTATAGCTTTGTGTATAAGTAGAACATAATTAAAACTACTGATAACATTTCTTTCAAATTGAAAACCAAAATGTTGTCATTTTTTCATAAAAAGGTGCCTCGTGTTTATATTTTCAGGTATGTACATTTTTAGACAACACCAAACCAATGTTTAAACTTCAGAAAAGTTGGAGGAGTAACCAATACTAACAAGTGAAAATGTTTGTTATTTTGACCAAAACTCTAATTTTAATTTTGTATACAAAGCTTTAATTAGCATTTTAAATTGGGTATATGCAAAGCTAGTGTTTCTTTCCATACCGATAAACTTCTAGCAAACAGTTAGTGTGACTTTCTTCAATTTTATAAGGTTTCCACTGCATCGATGTTGTAATGTAATTAAAGTATAAACAGTTAAATAGACTACGGTATTCATTTAGTTGTCCAAGCCTAAAACGAGATTAAAAGCCGTTTACATGCACACGCCCCCTCAGGATCAGCAGGCTAGCGCAGAAACATTACTGAAAATACTGGGGTAAAATAAATGTTCATATTTTAAAGCGGAAAAACGTCATTCAATGTAGTGCTACTTGTACAATCTGAGACTCACTTTATATCGTATATCAATCAGGCAGTGAAGATCGTTGATTTTGAAAGAAATCAGACCTTAAACGCACCAATTTTGTAAGGCAAACAGTTCAGTAGAAGCGTTTGATACAGGTTTCTGAAAAATTAAAAGTCCTTCTGCATCTACCCTATGGTCTTTATAGACTAACACAATAATGTCATTGTACTCAAGCCCATACCTAATAAATCCTAAAAAAAAAAACTAAAAAAAAACCACTATCATTATAAATTAAACAATTATGCTATTTTGATTTAATATTTTTTAAATTTGAAATGATTTTGGTCGATTGAATGTATCCTTGCTAAATAACAAAAGTAAAAAAAAATTAAAAACACACACACACACACACACACACACACACACACACACACACACACACACA
>CAIGQQ010004897.1:2552927-2583611 GCA_903798035.1 Danio albolineatus
TTATATTATATTATATTATATTATATTATATTATATTATATTAAGATTAGATTAGATTAGATTAGGTTAGATTACTTATTTTATATGTAGAGATCAGAATACGTAAGCTGTTTTATTATGACGAATATATCTGATGCTCAATGACAATGAAAAAACAACATAAACATATTTTTAAACAACAAATTATATTTTACCAGCATTTAATATTTATATATAATCCCAAATCTCATTTTTCCCTGCACAAATATAATGGAAAAAGCTGTTTAAAATGATTACCTATGATGAAAATCACCTTTTGGGAGCTGTTTGTGTAGGTACAATGTGCTCACTGTCATATTGAGGTAGATAATCCAATCCTAATTCTACCCCTTAGCCCTTCCTCTTACCCCTGCCTCTCGTTTTGCACGTTCACGTGAAGGGGTAGGAGTGTCCCAATTCTCTTTAGCTTGAAGGCGTAGGGCAAAGGGGAAAAGCTAGATAGCTCTTGAAACCGAGATTTTCCAGGACCACACTTGAAACCAAGGGGTATGAAAATTTCCCAGAATAGACCATCTACAACAGCAGCATGGCTGCACACAGAAGTCAGAAGATGCACAATTTAGTATTTTTTGTCATAACTACAAATTTTTACAACAAACAAGCATATGTTTTGATACATTCATAACCGCGTTTGTGTTTTGCCGTCATGCCCATGATGTACGAGTGCGTTTTCACTTATTTCCACTTATAATCATATCAACAGGACAGGATGTGCTCTCTCAGCTCGCAGTGATCATCAGTCATCACCAGATTTGATCAAGAATGAGTTTTAGAAGTTTAAATTGTTTTCAAAACAGTGTAACATTGTAACGACATTGTGTGTCATAGGGGAAAAAATGATTGGGAAAGATCTTATGTAGTATATCTCAAAAACGTCACGTGACATCTGCTATCTTCATGTCTGTCACTGTGCTGTTTATCTGATGCTACAGGAGATTGAGGCACACTCTGACAGGCACGTGGGAACGGTGGGGGGGAGAACTAGCGTTAAAGGCACAGGCAACAAAAACAGCTACTGTACATTGTGTTCAGAGCAGAAAATTCCAATATTCTGAGGTATAATAAATAATCTGATGGTTGTTTTGAGCTGAAACTGTACTTGCACGTTCTAGAGACACAAAAGACTTATATTTTGAAAAAGGGTTAAAACGGGTGCCCTTTAAGAAGTTAAACAGTAAAACTCAACACATACATCCAGAATGCCCCTCTCTCTGTCAGCACACTTTGGTTGAACATCTGCTATGAATCTCCTAGATATGTTTCACAATGCAGTCAGCACAAGACATTAGATCTCCATCAGATGTACATCCCTGATTTGGCTTGGTTGTTGTTTATTAGCTGGAAAATTTCTGCAGAACCAGCGCACCTGTGGTGAGCCATTGTGATAAAGCTCTCTCCTGTCAGAATAAACACAAACACACACACACACACACACAGAGAGAGATACACACCTCCTCTCCTCAGTTTCTTCCTCCCAGCTGCAGTGTGGTGCCGCAGGCCCCTCTGTGGGTGCTGGATAATTGTACTGTGCCGTCGCCAGCCATTTGGGCTGGTTTTGCAGAACTCAGATGCTGGGAAAAGCTGAGACACCGGAAATCAGACCTTGTAGGGAGACATTTGTTTGCTGCAGAACAGATACATCAGCACAGATCAGCTCTCTAAAGTCACCTTTTTATGTGGGTTTAGTAGTGCAGGGAAACAAATAACAATCAAACATTGAGTCCTTTTTAACACCCTTGACCATAGCACAGGCTGAATAGTACTCTTGTGTGAGTCAACTAATCTGAGTATAAACAGTTGTAACAACTATTGTAACACATTGTGTGTTATTGTGTTGTCAAAAAGCAGAAAAGCTCTAAATGACAGCTATAAACGATGTTTTAAATTTAGAAGAAATGTAAGTTTACAGAATAAAACTAAAAGTATGTGTAGCTTGTATTCATAATGTTGTGGGGATCAAAAATGCCCTCACAAAGATAGCAATACATTGTCCTCGTAAGGAAAACAGCTCATGAATCACACAGATTTAAATATTTTGAAAAGGTAAAAATACAGATCATTATGTCAATATAAAGACACTTGTTTTGTGTGTGCGTGCGTGCGCGTGTGTGTGTGTGTTTCATTTCTTTTAATGATGCACCAAAGTTACAATTCTAAGACTAAATGTACATTTCTGAATGCACTTGGCTGAAAATCGGAATCGAAAATGCTTTGAAATAATTATTTATAATTTCATGAAATAATAAAAAGCAGTGTTTCTCAACCACATTCCTGGGGGACCACCAACACTGCATGCTTTGGATGTCTCCTTTGTCTGTCATACCCATTACAGGTCTTTTTATTCTCTGCTAACAAGCTGATGGTCTGAATCAGGTGTGTTTGGTTAAGGGGACACAGAAAATGTGCAAAGCTGGTGGTCCCCCAGGAATGTGGTTGAGAAACAAAGTAATCGTGTAGGACTTTTTAAATTTTATTTCATGAATTATACTGAAAAAAAAATTATTAATTTTATTGACAGTAAAATTTTATTGGCAGTGAACAAATGGGGAGGTGTAATTTTACCATTGAAATGAATGGGTTTCATAGTGCAGTGCTTTCTGCGTCTGGTGTGGCTGTTTCAGACTGCATATAGTCCCTACTGCTGGAGGGAGAGTGAAACCTGTGTACTGAACACTGCTGCAAAGTGCAGCACAGCATAGTCTTCTTTCTGTTCATATTTCCGTCCGTTTTTCTCTTTTGAAAATGACGGCCACATATTTTGTCCATCCCTAATTTATTTATGTTTTAAACGTTTAGCCTAAAGTGAAAAAATATTGCGCTAGCGTTGTGTCATAAATGTTTTTAGCATATCCAATACATGCCCTGCACATGGTTTACTTGCTTGTTGTTAGTGGTATTTAAAAAGTCACTTTGAAAATAAGTTGCCACAAGTTTTGTATACAGTTGAAGTCAGAATTATTAGCCCTCCTCAATTATTAGACTACCTGTATATATTTTCCCCCAATTTCTATTAAAACATGACAGTCTTCATAACTTATTTCTAATAACTTCTTTATTTATCTTGGACAGTGCATACAATTTTACTAGAATTTTTTTCAAGACACTAGTATTCAGCTTAAAGTGCGATTTTAAAGGTTCAACTTTAACTAGTTTAATTAGGTTACCTAGGCAAGTTTGGGTAATTAGGCAAATCATCATATAACAGTGGATTGTTCTGTAGACAATCAAAAAAAATAGTGCTTAAGGGGGCTAGTAATATCGACCTTAAAAAGGTTTTTAAAAAAATTAAAAACAGCTTTTATTCTAGCCAAAATAAAACAAGTAAGTCTTTCTTTAGAAGAAAAAATATGATTGGAAATACTGTTAAAATTTCTTTGCTCCATTAAATATCACTTGAGAAATATTTGAAAAAGAAGAAATATTTCACAAGAGTCCTAATAATTTTGACTTAAGCTGTATATAATATACATATATACAGTATATCATATTTTACATATAGAAGTCTTTATGCAATGTTTATATTTGAGTAGAGTACAGATTTTTTTTTTGTACAGTATGATAATTTGTATACATATACATGTAATAATATAAGTACAATGTGAATGTATACAATGTGCTCCATGTAGCTTATTGTGGACCTATGAATTCTGCAATGGACAGAGATAGATGTGAGAAAAGAGTCTCGGCAAACCTCTAATTGGCCTGTAGAGGGAAAAAATAGACTTTTGACAAAAGCATAATTTCCAGTTTGCCGCGGCTGAGCATTGAGATGCATTAGAGTTGTGGTGAGATGAATGCAGAGGTGTGATCGCTGTTGGCTGCAGACTATGAATAGAAAGCGCACGTCAATGTAAGAGCAATGCATTCACGACTCCATTCACACACTGACTCAGTTAGCATTGGATGAGTCAGTTATTGAATGATTTTCCTCAATCAGCACGTTTCAGTGTTTCTGTCACAACAAATCAACATCACAGTTTCTCTAATCTGGAAGCATGTGTGTGTACTGCTTATTGAGTGTGTGTGCGTGTGTCTGCAGCAGCATTTACATGTAACCATAACAACACAATTCCCCTTTGCGATCAGAGAAATACATTGCTTCATTATGCAAGAAGGTCCAGTGCGCGTGTAATTCGTCCAGTGCAAATGTAAATTTCAGAATATAAATTGCAGAGTTGTCTGTTTTGATTTATTTCTCAAGAAGTTGCCTGTGTTGTGTCTGGAGACTGCGACAGAGCTGTAGAGCTTTTTATTCATGTATTTTTTAAACACTTGAAATAACAGCATGAATATTGATGTTATGTTCATGCTTGTGCGTTGGATTTGTTTTAAGTTTAGTTATCCAATTTTCATTTGCCGTTAAAAAAAAAGATCCAGGTTTTCATTCTGACCTAATACATGCTTGTATTTACAGTTATTTTAACAAATAAAAATGAAAATTAACTCTGAATAACCTAGAAAACATTCAGCTACTCCATATCAACAGCAAAACAACACCCTGACAACCACCTCTGGGGTATTTTACCCCACTTAAAGGTGCTGTATGTAAGTTTTTGACTCTTCTAAAGTATATTGTGCAATATTTAATACCTTCTATTGTGCAATAAATGAGCAATAATTTCTCATACGCACTTGTACACAGCACCTTATAACAATATACAATACAATACTTCTCCTTAAGCATTTGTACACAGCACCTTATAACATTATACAATGCAATACTTCTCCTTACGCAATTGTACACAGCACCTTATAACAGTATACAATGCAATACTTCTTACGCATTTGTACACAGCACCTTATAGCCTGTATATTTATAACAAATCTGTACATACATTTCAACACCCAGATCTTTTGAACTGACTGCATCTCTGTTTAATGTCTATCATCTTCTTTTTCGTATTTATTCTGTGTTGTCACTTGTCACTTTATGTACACTGGAAGCTTCTGTAGCCAAAGCAAATTCCTTGGCAATAAAACTGATTCTGATTCTGATAAAAATACCATACTATGCTTGCAGATATTTAAGAAACATGCCAAGTGAACATTCTTGTTTATCTGAAAAACAATGCTGAAGTCAGTCTTTAAAAATCTTTGACAATGTGTTTTCCATGCTGGAACGCTCTCTTTGTTTATGTTCTTTTAACGTGCTCAATGCCAGTTTAGCCAATTATATTCCAGCACTCCAGGTTGCCCTGGTGGTAAACCGCATTCCTAACAACACGCTTCATGACGAGATATGCAGTGATAAGCAATTTGGCTGTTTGCACCAGACAAAACACGAAAGAAATGTAAATACAGCCATTCAGAAGCACATAATATGCACTCACTCACGAAATGGTAAGGTATATAATCTATTAAATACATATTTACCCTCTATAACATTATTAAATGTAGATGCTAAATCACGTGTTTAGTTCTAAAGTTCAATTTCAAGGTCTGAGGTGAACTATCTGCTGCTGCTTTCATTATATGGAAATAAATATAATGTAAAATGGCATTCAAACTCACATTGTTAGCATTTAACTCTTAATAAAGCACATGAGGTTTACCTGGGGTGATAATTGTCAAAGTTTTATGTTGTTCAGCTGTGAGAAATAGAAGCAGTTTCTAATAAATCAATTGGAGGTGTTGGTTAGGACAAAAATTCCTTTTAATATGGAAAATATTCCTTCTACCTTCTACTGTTATTTACCACAGTTTAATTGACTCGCTCTTGTCGTCAATCTGGCAACCTCCGCTTCCGCTTTTGATCCAAGAGTGCAATGCCTAGTTCAACCACTGGGTGTCAAACTTACATACTGCACCTTTAAGCCTGTTGGTAACAACATAAAAACACCCCAAGACCCCGTTTACACTAATGCGTTTTCGTTTTAAAATGCATAAGTTTTGCTACAGTTACGCCATCCATCCACACTACGCCGGAGTTTTCGAGGCGCGAAAATGGAGTGTTTTGAAAACCCTGGAGAGGCTGTTTTCATTCTAAAATGCTACTGCTCCGTCTCAGTGTGGATAGGGTAATTTGGAGACATCTGAAAATGGAGGCATGGCTGCTGGACACAGAAATAGGGGCATTTTTTGCACTATTGTCCGTTTTAGGCGCTATTGTGCAGTTAAACTCTGCCTTTTTTACTACAACAGCTGCATATATTCGCAAGAGGCAAGCTACTGTTCGAGCACTCACTAATCGCTGGCGTTTCAAGCGGCGTAAGCCCTATTTAGAACGTCGGTTTTGGGTTACACTGGGAAGAACCAGCGAGACACATGCTTCCTGTTTATACTTGAACGCGCCTGCCCAGAGTGCGCGAATGGTCATGTGATATGTTTTTGGTGGAGTAGTGTGGACGGAGATATGTTCAGAAATGCTGGGTGAAACGCTAGTGTGGACGCGGATCCAAACTAAAACACACTAGTGTAAACGGGGCCTAATAATCACTCAGAACACCTTATTAGATGCTTAGCAACACTGGCAGCAATCTCAGGAATGATCTCTTTTGACTTAAGCACAAACACCCTCACAACCATTCAGAATACCTTAGCAACCATGTACCAAAATTTTTGACTTGATCGTCCAAGCATTTGGGTAATCTTAATTATCTCAGGCCTATAAGCAGTGACCCATTAGCCACTTACTGATCACTCAGAGCACCTTAGCAGCATCATTGCAATTCCATAGCAACCAGTAACAACTTGATGTCAGCGTGAACCAGACGTCACTACTGTTCAGTATGTTCATGAATTCCAACTGAGACAGAATATTAAGTAGGGGGCAGTGCTTTCTTTTTGCGTATCATTAACTCATAGCAAACTAACGGTAAGGGGGTGTGGTTAAGGATATTGTGGCTGAAGCCATTGCTTACATCCACAGAAAAAGGCCGCCAATCCAAAAGCAGAATCAAATAGTCCAAATTTGACTGAATATAATCAAGCAAACAGTTTCGTTTCAGTGGACAGGTTAATTGTTCACCAAAAAAAGAAATGTCCACTAGAAAAATAAGCCTTGTCAATTTTGATTTCGCACAGACTTTAACAAACCTATAGCAACATACCCACAGCAAAGAGAAGTGACATGTCTGGGCTTCTTTTTTTTAACTTGAGACAATAAGTAATCACACAAAACACTTCATCATCCACTCAGAACACTGCATAGCAACTCCCTGGCAACCACTTTGAGCGTATTACTGTGGGCTGTATTAGGGCTTCCCAAACTTTTCAGCCCACGACCGTCAAAATAGCAACGCCAGTGACTCATGATCCCCATAATACCATAATACTAAGAGGCGATTATAAGAAAACAAATTATATGACTGTTAGACTGCAACGGCAATCTAATAGTCACATAATTAGTCACATATTCAATTGATTAATTGAAATGGGCGAACACAGCAAGTTTATTTTTGGTCTAACTTGTGAGACTGTCCCTCGGAGATCATCCTCCATGTTCAGGCATGACGTTTATCTAAATACATTGTATATAAATACATGCTTAAGTTAGTTCCATAAAATCGATTTGCTGCAATTGACACTTCTGTGTGATTAATCTAACGTAATCACCCCAGAGGGCGCAATCCAATGGAAACTAATCTACAAGCCGATGTATTTTCATTTGCATCTTGTTGTATTTGTATATATCTATTAACTACTATTTATTATCTTTTGTTAGTTGGGGATAAAATATGCTAATTCAAATAGTTTAATCAAATATATTTGATTTTTGGAATTCAACAAGCGACCCCCCATTTTGGGAGCCACTGGCCCACATGTAACCATTTTAACATTGTGGTGTTTACTTTTTCCACTAAGTAGCTCTCGCATTTCCTCCAGCAAATATAAAAGTAGTTCTCCTCAACTGCAGCAGTGTTTGTAATTCATTCTTGCAAATGTCAGCCTTAGTGCTGTGATTTCACTGGTCCAGCTCTTCTTGTGATGAGGCCACTGATCTACACACTTAGCTTTACTCTCAGGGGGCTTTTAAACGCCACATTTCTCTGTAACAAGCAAAAGCAGGACATTATCCGCACCTTTGCCAGCACTCTGACACTCTCTGCTAGTTTGCCTGTTGTAGATGTAGTGCTGTTTTCTCTTTTTCCACATGCTGATGGTTTTGTTCAGCTTTTATCTCGCTGCTTTGCAAATACAATTTTTTATGTTTTTTTTGTTTGTATTTGTTTGTTTTTTCTCTCCAAAGACTGAGGCAGCACTCACTTATAACAAATTATGTTACGGACATTTGCTGTAGTGGAAAATGCTGTCCATGAGGTTCAACACCCATGAATGTTCCTTTTTTTGCTGAGCACTGTATATTACACATTCACATGCACAGACACACACACACACACACACACACACACACACACCTGTACTGTCTCTCTCTCTCTCTCTCTTGCTGTTACACAGAAATTCTGCAAGACCCACACAATAAATCACAAGGCAAAACACTCTGGGGTGACTTTAGCATTTGGTTTCAGCACTTTTGCATGAAACTGAACTAAGCCACTCAAATCAGGGATTAAAGAAAAGGTTCATTAAAACTAAATATATCAAAACTATTTGCTAATTTAAATAAAACATTTGGAGTCATTCATTTTCCTTCAGCTTAGTCCCTTTATTCATCAGGTGTCGCCCCAGTAGAATGAACCGACAACTTATCCAGCATATGTTTTACACACCCTTTCAGCTGCAACCCAGTACTGGGAAACACCCATACACACTCATTCACACACATACACTACGGCCAGTTTAGTTTATTCAATTCACCTATAGCGCATGTCTGTGGACCGGAGCACACAGAGGAAACCCATGCGGACAAGGAGAGAACATGCAAACTCCACACAGGAATGACAACTGGCCCAGTCGAGACTCGAACCAGCGACCTTTTTGCTGTGAAGCGAGAGTGCTAACCACTGAGCCATTGCATCGCCAATAAAACATTTTATTGCTCTGAAATATTTAAAATAATATTAATAAAGAGAATTGATGTATACTTATAAATGACTAAAACTAAATTCATTAATTCATTCTTTTTCTTGTCGGCTTAGTCCCTTTATTAATCTGGGGTCACCACAGCAGAATGAACCACCAACTTATCCAGCATAGGTTTTACGCAGCGGATGCCCTTCCAGATGCAACCCATCTCTAGGAAACATCCATACACACTCACTTACACTTATACTATTATATACTATTATATATATATACTCATACTATTATATACTGCTATGCTATTTGTCATTCAGGGGAGGCTGAGTAAGGTATTTGTGGTGAAACGTACAGGGAAAGTATGTTACCTCCTTTAAAGATTTAAGATAACTCTTTTGTGTCTCCAGAATGTGTCTGTAAAGTTTCAGCTTAAAATAACCATCAGATTATTTATTATAGCTTTCAGAATATTGGAATTTTCTGCTCTGAACACAATGTAGCTGTTTTTGTTGCCTGTGGCTTTAATGCTAGTTCTCCCTGCCCACTGTTCCCATGTGCCTATCAGAGTGTGCCTCAATCTCCTGCAGCGTCAGATTAACAGCACAGTAAGAAACATGGAGCAGATCTCATGTAATGTTTGTGAGAAATACTACAGTAAGAACTTTCCCAATGATTATTTGATGTATTTGTTGTGGAGTTAATTCAAGCCTTTCGATGAGTCACACACAATGTTACAAAGTTCACGCACACACAGACACACAGTGTGTGAGTTTAACCTTGCACTGTTTTTGTACAGCATATGTGACAGGATACACCTTAATATACACTGTTGTATGGATATCAGTTATGTTAATGTAAAAATAAACCCGATTTAACATGCACAAACCGGCATTAAACCGGGATTAATGTGTCTTCTTTTTTAATTGTACTGACATGCAGCTGTTGTGATGAGTTACAGCAATTTTACCGTCTTTAACTTACTTTATTACAAACATGCACTGTTTTAAAAACGTTTTAAACTTGTAAAACTTAAAAAAATCTTGATCACATTTGATGATGATTAATGATCACAGCGAGCTCAACAGATCTTGTAATCCCGGTTGCTTTGCCCACATCCTGTCTTGTTGATATAATTATACGCGTTACTATGGAGACATGTTAATACACGACTGTCAATCAATTCGGTGGGCGGGGAAACCACACTCCTACGTCACGTTCATGTGAACTTATTGTCTTTATATTACCACAATGTGACTGTGAACACTCTATACCCATACATAGTTCTGTCTAAACAGCTTCCAAAAGATGATTTTATCATAGGTGCCCTTTAAGATTGTGTTTTTAAGTTTCATTTAAGCTTATTTTATTCATTTGTGTTTATCGAATTTAGCAAACATATGACTGTATCTGGCACACTGTTTGGAGAGAGTGTTAGAAATGACTTAAAAGATGAGCAAACTGATGGCAAGGTTGAAACATTGAATAAAATACAAAGTATGAATCATTAAATCAAATATGAAAGGCATATATTTTTATGATTTGTTGTTGTGATTACAAATTGAAGAATAAATATATAAAAACAGAATCCAATACAAAATATTCATACATATGTAAATACTAGACTATTCATACATATGTAAATACTAGACTATTACGTAAACGATACTAAATAAGACTTACATTATCCATATAAACGTCCGTATGTCTAAACTATGAGCAATACAAAATGTTTCCATTGTTTTGTCAGGTAGTTCATAAATCTCTTCTCCCAGCTGAAAGCATTACAGACACAAAAATATGTTGCATTTGTCATCATAGGCGCTCATAATGTCTGCAGAGGGGAGAGATCATTACTCAGTCTGTGTCCAATAAAAATGTGCACTTTTGTCAGTACATGCTGCTTTTTTAGAGGTGTCTTGAAAAGCATCGCTGCTGTAATAACGCCATGGAGAAATGAATTGACGGTAATGGGCTGAGAAGATAGATGCAGCATGCAAGCAGATAAAATATTATTCATCTGCACTGTACATAGCTTGCAGTTTCTATAACAACCTCGGTGTCTTAGTTGGCCAATGAGCAGGAACATGTGCTTTTTTTTCCTGGGCTTGTGTTCCTGTGTGTTTTTTTTACTGTAATGAGTTAGAGGTTAATTGCAATTAATTAAAATTAAAAAAGTTAATTGCTAGCAATTTATCATGAAACTTTTATTTATTTTATTTTATAATATTTTATTTTTTATATTATTTATTAATCTGTTGTACATCTTTGTATAAACTGATTGCATAAATTAATTTTTTTTAAATAGCAAAATGTTTTTTTTTTCATTTGTACAGAAAAACTGCATTACCCATGATGCTGCACAGAAAAATTTTACCAATCAGAGAGCTGCGCTGATAAACCGCACCAAAATATATATTTAGTTCCACCTACTTTCATGTGGAGAAAATACATGTTTAACATTTTAAATTTGGGTCATTTACATAAATGTATTAAGTTTTGTTAGTTAAAAAAACATGTAAACTATAAAAAACTCTTTAAATATATTTAAATATAAGGGTCAAAAATGATAAAGCCTTAAAATGTGTTTTTTTTTTTCATTAAGCTACAATTTAGTTACAATAAAATAAAAATAAAGTTCAAATACAATAATCCATCTGCTACATTTTTAAATATGAACTAATTTAAACAAATGCTACAACTATTTCAGTATTTCAACGATAGCAAAATAACATGTTTTGAAATACATGTATTTTCAACAATTAATGAGTAGTTACTTTTACACCCTGTCTTAACAACACACGACACGACAAGATTTCAGTGACAAGCAATTTGTCGCCACTAAAAGTGATGCGGCATGACAGAAACATTCAGCCACTACACTTCCAACGAAGGGCTTCTAATCTAACGAATACATAGTACTCCTCTTTAACAAAATTAGAAGGCTACTGAGAGACTTGTTGTTGTTGGTTTGCACTGAATCACAGTTCTGACTTCTCTTTTCAAGCCTACTGCTAGTTATTTTACTTTGAAGATCTGCTGCTGCTTTCAGTATTATGTCAACAAATGTCTCGTAAAATGGTATTTACAACCTTTTTTTTTTGCATTATGACGCTGTTCCTAGAGAAACAGATTATTACATGAGAAAACAGTGGGCGGGGCTTGTTTTTTCTACTGCAAGCTGATTGGATGTAGTAAAGTAGACATTTTATTCAGAAAAAAACGGGAAAAGGGTTTCGGGAGAGCTATTTCAACGTAACAGAGACCTCCTCATCACCATTTCTGTTTGTTGTCAAAACTGACTGTTGGAGGGGCGTGGTTAAGTATGTTAGCCACGCCCAATTACAAGGGCAAACTGTTGTTTTTTTTTTGTTTGTTTGTTTGTTTGTTTGTTTTTTTGCTTAATGACTTGCGCACATGAATTGTTCATCACAACACTAGCAATGTGAGCTAAAAAAGTCAATATGGTTAGTTTTGATTTCTTGTGTGTTTAAACATTGGTAGCATTTAACACTGAATAAAGCACAAAATCTGTACCTGAGGTGACTACTGAGTCATAGTAGTATATGCTGCTGTTACGGCATGACGTCACAGTAATATTCTTGCTAATATTCTTGTGGTGATATGCATTTCTAAAATCTAAATTGTACACATCGCCATGATAGATAAACATTTTGATATCTTTTATTGCATGTTGCGGTACCGTGCCTACTTGGCTTTCACCTTCATTCTCATTGACCCAAACTGAATAAGAAGCGGTGTAGACAACTGAAATAAACGTGAACTGCTGACTCTGATTCTGCTTATCGCAGCTCAATGTTAAATCGTTTCTGCTAAGCTTGCAGTGACTAAATGCACCTGGAGAAACAAGTTTAATGGCCATTATTGTGGTTATCTCCGCTATTGTGTACTCAGTAGAGCAAGCTTTTAGGGCACTCTGTCAGCCTGTCTGTCTGAACTATTGTGCTTTCTTTTACAGCGTTTCACTGCCTGATCATACACACTGCCCTGCTGGAGGCAGATAAGCAAAAATTAATTAATTAATTAATAAAACGTGACTGTAAATGAGAAGCATTGAATTTTGGCTTATTGAAAGTATATATATATATATATATTTTATGAATCTGTAAATTGGACCTGTTCCACACCTCAAGATATCTCGGTTCTAATGAAGAATTTTAAGAAACTGCAGGTGAAAAAAACATTTAATCTAAAATGTAATATTTGAATATGCAAATGAGCTGTTGTTTTATTAAATAGCTACTAATTTGCATACATTTCCACCACAAAAACAATCTATATTAAATGAGATTCAGAATTCTTGTTTTGTTTTTTATTTTTTTATTAGAGTCAATGATTTAATGGGTGGATTTTATGGATTTATTTTTAATCACTACTAATTTTTTGTTGTAGAACAAAATATTTTATATAACCAGCCGAAACAATTATTAAGATAACCCCTAGAACAAAAATTCAGAATATAGATATGAATAAATCTGTGATGTTTAAGTGCTGCTGAATTGGAGATTTAAGGTTTATTGAAGATTTATTTTTGTACTTTATTTTATTTATTTTAAGAAAGAGGCCATTAGAAATATGCTCAATAAGCTCAACAAATCTATTTGAAATAAACTGAAATCTATTAAATTCAGTAAAAGAAATATTTACAAACTGTAAAAATACTCAATGAAAAGCCCAAATAGGCTAAACTGACAGGTGCGTTTTTGCCTGCAATGCCTTTTTTCTGTTTATCCTGCGTTTTAATGAGCCTTCATGATCCGTGTAAAAATCTGCTCTTTAAATAGAGTTGCCTGTGTTTGTGTCTCTTTGAAAGGTTTTGCAAATGAATGATGGTTATTCCTGAAGTGCTATGTGTTTCTGTGGACAGTGTTCATCTATAAGAGGATGAATGAGAGCTTTCTTCAGTGATTCACCCACTTCAGACGACAGGAGAGTGTTTGTAAACTGTTGTAAACTGTGATCGTCTTCCAAACAGCTTCCCGTTTCTGATCTGTGCTTCTCTCTCAGTGGAGGTTTTCCATATTGTGAAGGAGCCTGGATTTCACAGGCAAAATGATGGGAAATGTGTCGTATAAAATGTTGAAATGTTTCAAGGTTTACAGCTTCTAAGACTGAGATTTTATGATTATACACTTCAAAAAATTTGGATTTGATTTATTTTTCAAACAAGTCTGGTAAGACCTGTTAATTTGCTTCAAATATGAAAAAGGAAACAATTGCGTTGTCATTTTTTTTTAGTTTTGAGTTAGTGTCAAGTGATCCTTGTAGGTGTGGAATTTTAATTATTTTTATATGCTTATTTGTATCTGTTATTCTACATTTTTTATCTTTTTTCAAGATATTTTTTTCTCCTTCATATTTTTACAAACTTTAAAATAGCAGCATTTGTTTTATAAAATATTTTGTAACGTAAATATCTTGACTGTCAGTTTTGATCAATCTAACGAGTCCTTGTTGAATACAAATTTTAACTAATAATTTAAAAGGACAAAAATAATAATAAAATATTAAAAATAAAAACTTATTTTACACTAAATTGTGCCATTATTGTGGCTCAGTGAGTAGCACGATCACCTCACAGCAAGAAGGTCGCTGGTTCGAGCCCCGGCTGGGTCAGTTGGCATTTCTGTGTGGAGTTTGCATGTTCTCCCCGTGTTAGCGTGGGTTTTTCTCTGGGCGCTCCGGTTTCCCCCACAAGTACAAAGACATGCTGTATAGGGGAACAGGGTAAGCTGAATTGTCCATAGTGTATGTGTGTATAAATGAGTGTGTAAGGATGTTTTTCTCAGTGATGAGTTGCCGATGAAAGGGCATCCGCTGTGTAAAACATATGCTGGATAAGTTGGTGGTTCATTCCACTGTGGCGACCCCAGATTAATAAAGGGACTAAGACGAAAAGAAAATGAATGAATGAATGACACTAAATTGTAAAGGTTATGAATGTGTTGTTGATTTTATCTTTGTTTTTGTTTTGTTTTTTATTTCTGCCACGATGGTGCTTTTCTGTTGTTGTTGTTGTTGTTTTGTTTTTTGTCAGTTTTACTCATTGTTTAGAGCTTGAAATGATTGCAGTGGAAAGTGCCTATTTATAAACCTTTATTTGACCATTTTATGTTTAAAACACCCCACAGAAATATTCGAATAATATGAAACTGCCTGAATAAAAACATGATGCAAGTTCTTCCAGAATAAATAAACTGATGTCTGTGTAAAGATTCACACCGCAACGGAACGAAGCATTCAGTTATCGTTTTAATCACGTCCCCATCATGCCACACAGATATTTTGCAACTCTACAATATTTGCTGACCATGGCGCGTAGCACTTACTGTGCCACTCACAGCCGTATCTGCACATTTCACGCATGCGGTATCCAGACATCTCAGCCATCACTGCCAATTCAAGACTGCTTTAGTGACAGACGCCTGAATGTGTCGGCTCTGTAAATCTGACAGTATGTGTATATGTGTGTGTGTGTTTCCGCAGGGCTCTGTTTGACTATGAGCGAGCGAAGGACAGTGGTCTGCCCAGTCAGGGTCTCAGTTTCCGGTATGGAGACATCCTTCACGTCATCAATGCGTCTGATGATGAATGGTGGCAGGCCAGGAGAGTGACGCCCGAGGGGGACAGCGAGGAGATGGGGGTCATTCCCAGCAAGAGGAGGTGAGGTTCAGCATTTATTACCACCTTTTGATATTTATTAAGTTCTTTAAGAATAGTATTTGTATAAAGTGTCAACTCATATTTGCCATCGTCTGAAATCTTCAGCCAAAAACTGGATTTAATTACAGCATGACATTTAAAATCGAATCAGAAATAGTGATAACGATATTGAGTGATATATTATGCAGTCAAAACTAAATATGGTCTGCCTGTTCAAACTATTTATTTAAACTGAGCTGAATCAACACAATTCTTGAGTTTTTGGGGGGACAGCTTAATTGGTTTATGTTAAGTCCACTTAAATTTGTAATTAAGGTAACTTAATGGATTTGTGTTGGGACAACATTAAGGAATTGTGTGGAGCTCAGCATTTTTTACAGTGTGTGTACATACATATATGTACATGTATGTAAAATTGTCAAAATTATTTGTTTTCTAGCTATTTTGCAATACAGAGGTCCCTTGCTATAACATGGTTTTCCTTTCACGGTCTTGCAGTTTTGCTGATATACATATTGACCATTGTCAATCAATCTCCTCTGTGTCTTATGTACAGTTCAGAATGCGTTCAGCTTGTCAAATTAATATACAGTAAATCTTCAATCGCTAGCAGTGTGAGTTTCAACAAGGATGCGAAAAGGATGCACCACATGACACCAGTGTGCGACCCTTCTTAAGGATGGAGTCTGCTTTCACTTTGTGGATCAGTGACTGCAGAAAAAAGAACATTACGCTGGATCCCAACATTATTCGCACAAAAGCTAAAAAGCTTTATGAACTGTTCATTGACAGAGATGAATGTTTGCGCCTGACAACAGGTTTTGATCTTCGACTTATTTTTCTATAAAAGTTTGAACTTTGAGAGGATTTAAACAAGAGAGAAAAGTGTGAAAATATTAATGCTGTCTGAGAAAAGCATATGAAGCGTGCTGTGAGGGGTTATACAGCCTTAAAACATCTGTAATCATTGTAAAAAATAGAGTTGTCTACTTTCGTAGGTTATTTTTAGAACGTAACTCCTGCGATAAACGAGGGACCACTGTATACTAATATTCAGCCTAAAGTGCAATTTAAAGTCTTAACTAGGTTATTGGGTAACTAGGCAAGTTAGGATATTTAAGCAAGAGTGTTGTTTAACAGTAATTTGTTCTGTAGACAATCCAAAACAAATATTTCTTAATAATATTGATCTTAAAAAAAAAAAATATTTATTTTTTAATTTTTTTACTGCTTTTATACCAGCCAAACTAAAAGAAAAAAATATTATAAGAAAGTGTAGTTTTTTTTCCTTGGTCTGTTAAACATGGGAAATAATACAAAAAAAAATGAATTATAAGAGGAGGCTAATAATTTAGACTGTGAAACTGTAAAAATAGATATAATAGGAGTTTATAAATATTAATGAATTGCATGAATTGGTATTTAGTTAATGCAGCGCTATTAAACTATCTTCATTAATTAGAAAAAAGACATGAGTGCATTTTTTGAGGCGGTTTATCAAGTTAATATTTTATTTCATTATGTTTTGTTTTATAATTAATTGCACTAAATTAACAAGTGACAGCCTAGATCGAATCGTTACCCTACTGCCCTGTAGTATTTTATTATTGATTTTGTCCACTACTTATCAGTATTTAGTAAGAGAACGGCCATGACTGTAGCTAGCAGATGATTTATTGTTCAAATGTAAATGTAGTACAAAAAAAGGAACAGTAATCAAATATTCACTAAAAAATTTTACATTTCTAAACACACAAAACACCAAATGTGTAGCTATTTAAATAACTGTACTGCAATAGTGTCTCATACAATGTGCAATACACTGGAACAGTGACAAAAATCAATAAGACACTAAATTATATTACAATGAGACCCTTAAATTATGCTGGGTGCATCATCCGGGTAATTAAAGTGCTCTTATTATTTGTAGAGTTTTCAGTGTGAACGCACTACTTACACTATTTATACTACAAAATGGCGTAGAATAGTGCATAAGTATGCGATTTGGGACGCAGCTGATGTTAACCTCGAGGACATCGCTGCTTTGACAGTTTACCTGACGATCGCACTCAACAAAGCATCAACTCTCTTCCCGCTACTGACGGACTGAACCATACAGTGAAAGAAGGGGGGGGGAATTAACAATTATAATAAATTGTTTTACTTGTAATTTAGAGATACATTCATAATTTATATTACATTATAGTACTGTTTGTGAATGGGCCCTTAGAATCGTCCTAACTTTCCCCCCCTTAGCGGCGCCCCTAATCTAAATTGTGAGACTTTCGTTTTATTTTAGATTAAGATTGAATGTGTACAAAGTTTAGGATCGGTAAAAAGTTTTTTTTGAGTGTCATACACAACAAGGCACACCAAGAATTAAATGAAAATTGTAATATTAGGAAATACTATGTATACTGTTATATTTGAATATATTTTAAGTTTGAACTTATTTTACTCCAGTGTTCTGTCACATGGTCCTTCAGAAATCATGTTAATATGCAGATTTGGTGTTTAATAAACATTTATTAACATTAACAATCACAAATAAGCAGATTCATTTTTTTGTGAAAACCATTCAAAGGTAATATAAGTGCACTTGCGACTGTTTCCATTTGTGTTTCAGGGTTGAAAGAAAAGAGCGAGCTCGTCTGAAGACGGTTAAATTCAACGCGAAACCCGGCAGCCTGGATTCTAAAGGGGTAAGTGTTCGATTTGTCGAGTGGTCCGCTTGATTTGATCAGTGCCAACATCCCAGCTTTATCTTCGCCCCAGTTTTCAGGAAGTGCCTGATGATTTAATGACAGTTTAGACGAAGTTCAGCAGCAGCAGCAGCCCAGGTTACGGCGTCTCTTCGCTCATCCAGTTTAATATCTGTCCGTCTCCTTATCCGCTTTAGCTCCTGTCGTGCCCCGTCATCTTGAATTTACTTTCCCATTTCAGGATGCGCTGGTGGGTCATTGAGTCAGTCAGTCAGAATAAAAGTGTGTGTGTGTGAGACTCCTTCTGTCCTTCTGCCGCAGTGTGACAACTCACTCTCAGCATCGTTACAGCAGCACAACTCACACACATTTATATTATATTTACGCATAGACATATCTCATAATGCCCCTTTTATGAGATCAGTAAGGTCACCTGTAGCAGATATTACCTTATTTGTGTGTGTGTTTGAGAAATGAAGCAGATAATACTAAAGCATGCAGGATGTATTTTTAGTTCGGCACAAAACCGCAGCGCCGTTCAGATTTTTAGCCTCATGATTCCCAGTTGTATCCATAGCAACATCGCAGGCAGGACTGCAAATTTCCTTTTCTTTCTTGTTTCTGTCTTCTGTTTTTTTCCCCCCCCCCCCTCTGCCTCTTCCTTTTGAAGACGGGAGAGGAGTGGGGGTGTTGGCACTGATGGATTACTTTAGGATTTTGTTGTGTGGTTTTTGTCTTTGTGTTCAAATGCACCAACTTGTGTATGTATCATTTCAGGTTTAGTGTTTATAGTGTCGATTGAAAAGGCATTGATCGGAATTGTTCACACGGCTTAAGATAGAGAGGATTAGTGTCATGAAAGTTATGAATATTTGCTTTAATCGCTAGCAGGGGTGCAGTTAGTTTCAGTTGTACACTACTTGTGAATTAAAATGAGGAGAAATACACAAAACACACACAAAAGCATATTTACTGCCAAATGTTTATTCGTGAACCTTGTTAAGAAATGTCTGGGTTGTATTTCACCCCATGGTCAGGAGAATACAAAAAAAATGCATTAATTTATGTATGTGTAAAGAATATTAAGTCTTTTCTTAGAACAGTTACAAATCATGATAAATAAGTAATGTTTTGAGAAGGAATGATGATATACACTCTCTGGCCACTTTTTTTATTATACACCTTACTAGTACTGGGTTGGACCCTCTTTTGCCTTCAGAACTGCCTTAATCTTTTGTGGCATAGATTCAACAAGGTACTGGAAATATTTCTTAGAGTTTTTGATCCATATTGATGCAATAGCATCATGCAGTTGCTGCAGATTTGTTGGCTGCACATCTATGATGCAAATCTCCTGTTCAACCACATCCCAAAGGTGCTCTACTGGATTAAGATCTGGGGACTGTGGAGGCCATTTTAGTACAATGAACTAATTTTTCATGTTCAAGAAACCAGTCTGAGATCGCACTTAATGACATGACGTGTTATCCTGCTGGAAATATACTGGCTACACTCATAAAGGGATGGACATGGTCAGCAACAATCGATGCTTTCATGTTGTTGTCGTCAAATTCTGACCCTACCATCCGAATGTCGCAGCAGAAATTGAGACTCGTCAGACCAGGCTAATGTTTTTATAATATTCTTTTGTCCATTTTTGGTGAGCCTGTGCGAATTGTAGCCTCAGTTTCCTGTTCTTAGCTGACAGGAATGGCATCCTGTGTGGTCTTCTGATGCTGTAGCCCATCCGCCTCAAGGTTGGACGTGTTGTGCATTCAGAGATGCTCTTCTGCAAACCTCGGTTCTATCGAGTGGCTATTTGAGTTCCTGTTGCCTTTCTATCAGCTGGAACCAGCCTGGCCATTCTCCTCTGACCTCTGGCATTAAAAAGGCATTGGCGCCCACAGAACTGCAGCTCACTGGATATTTTCTCTTTTTTAGACCATTCTCTGTAAACCCTAGAGATGGTTGAGCGTTAAAATACCAGTAGATCAGAAGTTTCTGAAATACTCAGATCAGCCCGCCTGGCCACATTCAAAAGTCATTTAAATCACCTTTCTTCCCCATTCTGATGCTCGGTTTGAACTGCAGCAGATCGTCTTGACCTAAATGCATTGAGTTGCTGCTATTAGATTGGCTGATTAGCGATTCGCGTTAACAAGCAGTTGGACAGGTGTACCTAATAAAGTGGCCGATGAGTGTACATTACTTTAAAGTTCATTTCAGGTGTTTAAAACCACTTGCCAAAGTAAACTCTGTCAAACTATAATTGGCCCATGGCAATTATGTAATAAGTGGGTGTGGCTTTGGAGTTTCACCTTCTTTTGACATGGGAATTTTCTCTGTTCAGTCCATCAATTGCTGGTCTATACGAGTAAAACAACTGACAAGAGTTAATAAATTGAAGTTTAAAAGGATAGTTCAGTCAAAAACATAAATGTACTTACCTTCAAGTGATTCCACAGCATTATGAGTTTCATCATTTCTGTTGAACACAAAGGAATATATTTAGAAAAATGTTGCAAACCAAAAACAAATATTATGGAAGTCAAAGGTAACAAGATTCCAACATGTTTCAAAATAACTTATTTTGTGTTCAATGGCAAAGAAAAAGAAAAAAGAAAGGTAAGTTATGACAGAATTTTCAGTTTTGGGTGAACTATCTCCTTAATTCTAACTAAACGCAACACAGTGGCAGTTTTTTTATAGTTCATATATATATATATGTATACTATATTTATTCATATTTATTTATATACGTATACTATAAATCTGCCAAATTGCAGATCTTGTGTATACATTATTGCTATTAGAGATGCGCGGATGGGCTTTTATTTCATCCGCAACCGCATCACAAAACTCATCATCCTTCCGCCATCCATCCGCATCAACATTTTTGACCAATTTTTAAGACTGCACCCGCCCACCATCTGCTGATTGGGCTCTTTATTTGAATGGCTTATTCCTTTTTATTATTAAATGAATGTTTCTTTATTGATTATTAGAGAATAGAGAATGACTTTAATGCAGACATGTAGTTAATCCAAACGTGCAAGCCAAATCCAGCATTAATTGATGACGCTTGGACACTGGACGTGTCTTTTCACTTGATTTGATTCCTCGGTCCTCGAGTCTTTTCCTTGCGTCCTTCCCTCGCATCCCGGAGGGGTGGAGCTAAGACACGAGAAAAGAAAGCAAGGAAAGGAAACGAAAATGCACAAATAAGAAATGAGAAGCACCCTATAAAGCTCTCAGAATATCAGCAGTGAACTCCGTCTCCGGACAAAAATAAATAAATAGCCTAAATGAAACGCACTGTACGGTACAATTTTTTGGTACAACCGCCCGCCACCCACCCGAATTTAATTAAAATATTATTTTTCGTCACGTCATCCGCCCGATCCGCGCATCTCTAATTGCTATCATCAGATGCTTTCAAAATTTGCTTTCTCACCGCTGTAATTTTACTCTATTTTTAATTGCGAAGAAAATGTGCAGCACATTTTTACATATTCATCAAAATTCCAAAATTATTAGTTATCATTATCATAAAATTAATTATCATTATGTTTGCATTGTAACGCTGTTCACAGCTGAAATTGCTTTGTGATGACCAAAGCCCTGTTACAGTGTGGTTTGTGATTTTAATGAAACCATCATTGGACAGAGTGTTGCTATCTCCACTTATTATAAGCAACACATATTACTTTTAGGGGCTCAAAAGACATATACTATAAGATCACAGTACTTTGGAAGATGTTCTTATTTGCGGTGTTCCTAAAAAGATCTGATAATCGTAATGACTCCTTTAAAAAAAGACTTTTCCTATTAAAATTGTATTTATTATTATTATTATTATTATTATTATTATTATTATTATTATTATTGGGGTGAAAAATGATCTGGACATTTTGTTGACAGCGTTTGCCATTGCATTATAGATCATAATTGATTAGCAAATTCATCATATTGAGCTAGAAAATCTCACTTAAATCACCCAAGCACATTTACACTGTTACTTTGTTTATTTTTCTTTGCATTTTATAACCATTTTAACCCCTAATATCAATACTACACACAAGTACCACAGATATCGCCCCTTTGGTCAGCATGTCACCCAGATAGGACTGTCCTGCATGCTTGTTTTTTTTTAATAAAATATGAGTTAGTATATTATATCCCCATTTGCCTGTGCATGGCACTAAACCAGCTTCAGTTGGCCATCATTGTTTACCTCCCTTCGTTGTTCATTCCTGTTGATCATGTTTTAATTTGAATACATTTGAGTTGTCTGAAAACAGCTCAGGTGCTGGGACGTCATGGACATGCAGACATGGCACAAAAGACCACGATTCGGGATCATCCAAGTGCTTTCAGCACACGCCAAAAAAATAACATAATTAGTGCAGACAAATGAGCGAATTAATTCAATTTCTAAGCGTCCTGCCAGTGCAAACGAAACGCGACACTTGGATGTTTGCCTGCTGTCCCTGATGTCCAGCACCAGTCGTTGTGTTGTTTTTGTCAGCATGATTGTGACAGCGTTTAGAGCCCCCTGTTTGCACCATGCTCTCTTTCCGCACAGTCATTCAGTGAAAAGCGTAGAAAGAACTTCATCTTTTCACGCAAGTTCCCTTTCTACAAGAACAAGGACGCCGATGAGCAAGACGGCAGTGACTCGGAACGTAAGTAGCCGGAATTGCACATGCACCCTGACACGCAGGTACATGACACCACACACTCATCTTCGGGGTGGGTGAAAGGTTTAGGTGTGTTTAGGTAGCTCCAGGAAGCCCTTGCCCTCCTTCTTCTCATCCCACCAACAACCTTACTGTCTTTCTCTCTGTCTCTCTCTCTCTCTCGCTCTGTCTCTCTGTCTCCCGTCCTCTTTCATTCTCTCTCTTTCTTCGCCCCCCTGATCGGCTGTGTGGTGTAGGACATCTCTGGAATAGGGGAGGACGGGTACGGAGCAAAGACACTGAGTAAGTGTGTTAAGGAATGGACCCAATACCCCTTTCCCAAGCGCACATTTGAGTTCAGATCTGTTGTTTTTTTGTTTGGTTTCTTTTCTGTCGCGTCAACTACAGGCCTGTTTGCATGTCAGAATACTAATGTTTGTCGGTCCACAGGTTCCCAGTGTTTTAGGGATTCCTGCATTGTCATCCTTAGCGTAGAGATAATGTTGCATGAACAAACTGTACATAACATGTGTGGGAATAGTTTGTCCAATGTCGTTTGTTTAGTTTGTATGTTGAGATCGTTCTTGTGTTGCATTTTTATGGTGTTTAGTTTTGCGCAGATGGCAAAATTGGCATGTGCGCTAGTGGTTTAAAGATTGGAATAATTCAAATCTTATTCTCACCAGGCTGCATGCATGAGCATTTAAAAATACTGTATATATGTATTTGTCTATATTTGTGAATTTAACCCTTTAAGTGTGTACTCACACTAGGCAAGGTTGTATTGAAATGTGCCCAGGCGCGATTCTCCCCACCTCCGCACACCCCCTCAGCCCGCATTCACATAATTTTTTTGCCTTCCGAGCCTGAGCACGCATATGCCATTGATGATGCGACTGTTAAGCCTAACAGAAGAGAAGCGCATGCGCTCCGTACAATGGAGAGTGCTTTAATTATACTGTTTTGTATTATTTTAGGATGTTTGATATGCAGTGACACACAGTCAAATCTTTCGCTGAACAGATCCACCACTTTTGACGCTCCTAAATGTTAATGCAGATTCTTGTGCTGCATGTATTAGGAGTTTTGCTGAAGGTGGCAGCTGACATGCCGCAGGGGGTTTGCATCTTTAACCTCCTAGGGCTTACTGGCCACATATGTGGACGGCACATTTTAGCTCTTATGTCCACAACTGTATACTTTGAATGTTTTATATTTTGTTACAGACATACAGTGTCATCCTGCAACTGTTTTGTAGCATATGAAATGTCCCAAACACTATTTTTAACTGTCCAAAATGGGCAAAACATTTTGTTTTTACTCTCTGATAGTCAAAACATGTTCAAAAAATATGTGTGTATGTGTTAATAACCACAAGTCCACATATATGGACATAATTTTTCTCTAAAAGTATCAAAAAATATCAAAAAATTATACTTAGGTTTTATTCTAATTGGGTTCCAATAAGCCCAAATAGCAAAAAGAAATAAAAAATTAATGCTAAAAAACAACTTGGGCCTTTAATAAACTATGATAGTTTGCGTTCAATGAAAAGTAGGAATGATTTTAAAAAACCATATGAAACAGTCCCTTGAAAGTGATGTCACGTCTTCAGTTTCGCGCTTTGCACTCACACTAGAAGCTCTTCCACTCGGGCCAGGGCTGGGCAACTGAACTGCGCCTGGGCCCAAACTGGAGCACTCACACTTGTCAAATGAACTGGGAAATATGGGTCAAATGAGCCTAGATACGGTTCGGATAGCCTAGTGTGAGTACACCCTAACTTTCAACTCCCGTTTTTGCAATTAAATCCTAATCTAATCACGACAATCTATATATCATAGGAAAGGTATAAGTCTTCTGAATTCCTGTTTTACTCTTCTTTTTTGTTATGTAGGAGGAGTAATAGATTAAAACACATTTACTGCTGCCTGACAACCTGTGGGACCATCTACGGCTACATGTTTATAGCATAATATTGTACTTTAAACAAAGCAATCATTTCAAACTATATATCAATTGAAAGCTTAACATTTCTAGTTTCCATAACTGGTTATTTGTTTTTTTTAATAGTTTTTGTTTTTGCTAGATATTACCGAGTAACAGTTTTTTATTTATGTACAAAAAGGAGTCACAAAGCATTACTTTGCTACAGCAATCCATGTGTTAAAAAGTGAAGGGAACAGTTACAGTAAGAGGTTAAGGCTTAAAAATGCTAACTTGTCATTTTTTGGAAAACGAAAGCATTCTCATCTTTGTGTAAACTACAGAAATGTGATTTTTGACTGTGGTGTCATGCACATGTGTAGTACATGTTCAACACAATGAAAAACATTACACAAATACAGTCATTTATTTAAAACAATATGCAGATACAGTAAAAGCTGTAATACTGCTAAATATGATCATTTAAAATAGGTGTTGCTTTATTTAAATGTATTTTATCCTCTTATGTTTATACTATTCATGTCTTTAGCGTCACAAAATCCTTTAAAAATACAGCCTTTTTAAGCATAATAACGTTAATATATCAATAAAAAATGTTGTTATTCCAAACTTTTAACCAGTAGTGTAAATCAAACAGTTTGTTTTGTTTTTATGTCCGATTGACGGGTAGATTTGTAATAAAAAAAGAACATAAAAGACATTAAAAGTAACAAACACATGATTGAAAACAGTTCTGTTTATCAATATCTAGGTTATTTTCTAGTCTTTTGTCTTTGTCTGTGATGATGTCTCTGAAGTGCTGTGCCAAATGTTGTTCTGTGCTTTTGACACAATGTTGTTTTATGTTCACACCAGGCACATTTAGCCAAAACAATTATTAAAATTTGATTTTAAATTCACACATGAGGGACTCCACATCAGTCAGCAGAACATTTAGCATTATTCTCAATGAATTAATATGTATTTGTGCCAAAATATACTCCGCAGAGAGTGGAATGCAAAGTTGTTCACAGAAAACAAAGCTTGGATTTTTCTTTTGTCTCTGGTTCTGTGTACCGCGTCCCTAACTTAATCTCCTGTGTCTAATTTTATTTCATGCTTGAAACTCAAGCCTAATTTTGTCCAGTACAACCAGCTTAGACTGTCTAAAGTTTATAGCAAGCCATTGATAATTATCTTTGAAAATCTTGAAAACTAGAACGAACTACTTAGTTGGAGATGTAGTACCGCAGTCCCTCTCTAAAACGTTAGCTGTCAGGTTTTGTTGTCGTCTTGAGAGTGGCAGCTTTCCAGACTGAGAGTGAATACAGAGTTCACTGGATGAGCTTGTCACTGTGAACAGATTAGGTTTTGCCATATAATTGTCATATCGCGTGATGATGTGCTGGACAGCCATAGAGAGCCTTGAAAATAATGAAAGATGACTTGTTTGTTTCCGCCTTGGCCATGAACAGGATTTTGTGGCTTTGATTTCATTTATTTTGGAAATGGACTCGCTTGATAACGCACTGATGAAAATGATATGTGCTGTCGGGAAGAATCATGAAAGAATCATTTCCGGTTTGTTTAATTTTAGAATGATAAATAATCTTAGTCATGCAATTTTAGGTTTGCAATCGAGTTATACTCTCGAGTTATTTCATTTACACTGTTATTTTATTTTATTTTTAGTCATCGAGGATTGATTCACCTAAACAGAATGGTAGAATATTATTTGGGGTAACATGTGGCTGAATTCTGAAATAATGGCTGCTGACAGTACAGCTTTGCAATAACAGTAATAAATCACATAATGTAAATTATATTCAAACTAAAAAAAAGTTATTTAAAAGTTTTTGGAATAATACCTCACACAAGTGCATAAGAGACTTTAAGTATTGTTTTTTTTCCCCAAAGGTTACACTGATGTAAAAAAAAAAAAATCATAATTTTTAAGTCCATGCATAAACAACTGGCTCCCTGCCATGGTCAGAGGGCAAAGGGCACTGTCCAGTGATATACGAGCTGTCTCCACCACAAGCTTTAACAATTGATCAAGCCCACACAACCTTGTTGAAAATCCTCACAAATGTTGCCAACTAAGTTTGGCTTCTCTTTAATGCATAGAACACATATATTATGGAAAACTGTTAAAAGAACTCTTCAAAGTGAGCCATCTTTTTGCTTCAGTATTGGAATAACATGTTTGTTTCCAGTCTAATCACGGGAAGCATTTTTGTGTTTAATTAACATAGGCTAAAACAAAGCTAATTTGAGCTGTTGGTGAAAATCTAGTAGACATATAACAAGGCAATGAATGACTACATGTGAAGTCTGTCTATTTGATTACTAGTCTATTTTTGGACTATTGTTGGACGTATATTAGATTTCCACTGGCAGTCCAAATTTAGCCTTGTTTTAGACAAGACATTTTTATTTTGGCATCTATCAAACAATTGCCATAAACAATTGCTGTTTATGGCAGTGGGTACTCAAATTAAGGCCTTCTAACATTTTCACAGCATCCAAATTGTCCTTGCTGAGAGTGGCGCACTACACAGAAGCTGATTCATGTGTGATTCATTCTGTGTGGTTTAATGTTACCACTGCCAATGAGAGTAATGAATCCCTGGCTGAGAATAACTCTCGATCCTATCTGGGTTTGAATCGATGGATAATAACCGTATTGTGTTCCTGCGGCAGCCTGCTTCTGTTCGTCCCTGGGCTAAAAATAAACTCCTCTGGCTCTCCATGTCCCTGTGTGCACAGACCACCTCAGAACTAGCGTCACTTTGGACCTGTTTTCCCATAATTGGACTATTATATTCAATTAGTATTGTCGCTGTCTGAAACTTCAGTCACATTCGTGATTAAATTGCTCTTCTGTTGTCCGTCATCATCACAGAGCCTTTCTCCCGATCCCTTTAATCTCCCAAATGAGCGCTAACTCAATTTTGCCATTCTTTTTTTTTCAAAATTTTCTCTTTTTTTTAGCCAAATGTCCTTGTCAACAAGTACATAATGACATTACATACTCAGTAACTCATTTACACATCCACTCGAGCTGTGCTCTGGAAGACCTTGGTGAAGGGCATACCAAATGTGGCCATCTCCATCACCTGTCCTCTGCAGACAGCAAGCTGAGTCCTATTACAGTGGCCCACCCCACTGAGTATGTTTCTCTGTTGTGTTTCCAGGGAGTCAAGAGGAACTGATCCTCTCGTATGAGCCTGTCATCAGACAAGAAAGTAAGTACCTCTTGACTGTCTCTCATGCTGTATGTATGAAGTATAAAAAGATTTGATTTGAGTCAGAGAGCATGTTCTGTGTCTGTATTATCTGTTTGAACAGTTAATTACGCCAGACCAGTTATAATTTTGGGGCCCATGAAGGACCGAATCAACGATGACCTCATCTCCGAGTTTCCTGACAAGTTTGGGTCATGTGTGCCACGTAAGTACCCTCAAGACATAATGCGGTTCCTCCCTAGGTTGTTAGATTATCAGATAAACTAGTCTCCCAATTGATCTTCCATCAATTACTCATGTTTCACCTTTTATAATGTACAAATTAACCTTCATTAGAGGCTGACTCAACCAGAATCTCAAAAAAGCCCAACTGAGCAATAGCGTACCGTGTTATTCTCACCTGTGCTGTTATGAATTTCAACTGGAGTGTTAGAAAAACCTTGCTCCAAGGTAGTTTGTAATTATATCCAGTAGTCTTGGGGGTTTTTAAGCCTTTGTGCTGATAGCTGTGCTGATGGGGTTCATCAAAATGAAATGGTAAGTTGAGTGGCCGGACCGTAAGAGTTCGTAGTGTTCCCTACTGTCCCCCGGTGCTCATAACTCTCGCTGTGCAGTTCTGAAAACTCATTTCATCGTGTTGTATCTATGAAAATCACTTACTTCAAGGTGTGCTGATTAATAAGCTTCATCTAGGTCACTGTAATGTGATGCCTTGGCGATCTTTTCAGTATTTTATATTAGTATTCTGAGTAAATTAAACAACACTTCTAGCAGACCTTGAAAGTAATCCACAATTTCCCCTTGTTTTATAATTTTCCTTTAAGTTTTATAACGTTTTTGGGAAAGAGCTTTGTTGCCGTGTGCTAAACAGTACGTATAACTCAAAATATTGGCATTTTGTGAAGGCTCTCATTTAAAACCAATAAAAATCCCAATCTGAGACTTGGTTAAGCGCCACAGAGCTCTTTCATGTTTTCCATTTCTAACACTTTATTGTTTGCTTTAAGTTGTTTATACTCTTTATTTAACCATTTTTGTTTATGTTCATAATTTAAAAAAAGCGGCTAACAGTTCTGATCAAGAGGGTAAGTGAGAATATTAGTCTGCAGTGAACACGATGTAGACGCATTTAAATGTATTATCATCAGTCTTTGTTATATATAGTTAATCCATGCAGTAGAATCAATGTGTACTTCTGCCTAGAGCACTACTGCTGTTCTGTCTCTTAGTCGCCCCCAACAGCTAGACATGTAGATCTGTATATTAAGTATATTTGCCTTCTGTCAACTTATGGGATTTCTCATGAATGTTTATGCAGATAATGATCTCAATGATTTCCCAATTGTATATGCTGTAGCACTTAAGTACCCGGCCTTATAAAATTAAACCCTGGATTTATTTTAACAATCACAGATACTACCAGACCAAAGCGGGATTATGAAGTGGACGGGAGAGATTATCACTTCATGGCCTCACGAGAACAGATGGAGAAAGACATCCAAGAGCACAAATTCATTGAGGCTGGACAGTACAATGACAATCTGTACGGAACCAGCGTCCAGTCGGTCAAATACGTGGCTGAGAGGGTCAGTAGCTGAAGTTTTGCAACAATAACATTATCATTAGTAATGTGGATTTCACAATTCTGGTTGCCCAGCTTGTTTAACATGTCCAGATCTGCAATGGAGATCAAAGCAAGAGAATTTATGAACACTTCATTTATTAAGAAATAATAGTGTATTCAAAATTGTTTAATAGCCTCTTGCATATTCACTGAAAACATAAACAGGGTTTGTCAAATAATTGTGGAATTTATTATCCAGTGCCAGATGAAGTTATTGTTGTTGTTTAAATTCAATTCAATTCAATAGTTGCTTTATTGGCATGACAATTATTACAAATGTATTGCCAAAGCAGTTATAATGTTTACAAAAATAAAAGAACATGCATATGTAATTTTAAAAAAACGTAAATAGTAGAAGAAAAAAAATTAAAGATATATACATATATTATTATCCAATATATCATATTGTTATTATTCAATATATCATATTATTATTCAGTATATCATATTAATATTATATAAGTCATATCATTCACATATATCATATTATTAATCAATATATCATATTATTATACAATATATTATATCATTCATATATATCATATTATTCATTTATATCAATAAAAATAATAATTGATCAGAAAAAACTGTACATTTAACAATCAACATTGTAGGATAAAACAGTAATAAAGAATAAAAACAGTAATAATCAGGATATTTACAATGATTCAATTATAATTATTTAGATGTGTGTGTGTGTGTGTGTGTGTGTGTGTGTGTGTGTGTGTGTGTGTGTGTGTGTGTGTGTGTGTGTGTGTGTGTGTGTGTGTGTTTGCAAGCGCAGCACTGATGTTTTTATTGGTCTCCTCTCTCTTTTTGTTTTTTTTTTAAACTTTAATTGTTAAAATCTTTTATTTAAAAAGAAC
>CAIGQQ010004897.1:2583711-2606297 GCA_903798035.1 Danio albolineatus
TTTTTTTTTTAAACTTTAATTGTTAAAATCTTTTATTTAAAAAGAACTTAAAAAGTTTTATTTATACTATGCTTTAGAACAGTGGTTCTCAACTGGTTTGGCCATGGGACCCACATTTGTACATGGTCATCAAGCCGCGACCCAAATTTTTAGCAACTATAATATCATTTTCATTTAGGAATTATAATTAATTTGTATTTATTTGTTAACATAGACAAGTAGTGACAGATAAATCACCAAGACTAATAAATAATATTTTATTGCTGTCACTTGACAAAATGTATCAAATTATAATGTTCAGTTACCATGAACTAAACTGAACTGTTGTCGCTCGCACGTTTCAAAATAAAAGTCAGGTACAAGCAAAATAAGTAAAACATTAGTGGTTTTTTTTGACCACACACCCAGCGACCAACTAAAAACGTTCCCACCAGTTGAGAAACACTGCTTTAGAATATCATCAACTCACAAAATATGCTTAAAACTGCTCTTTTACTAGGATAACTTATTTCATCTGTTCACTTATTTTAAACTCAACTGTATTGTGAGTATCTCTGTAATAAATTTTAAGACATTTTTCACGAGACTGGTATTTGCTGAACTTCTTTTAACGTAGTCTCGTAGGTCAACCCTTTTTCTTGTGTGCTTTTGTGAATGGCCACTTACTCTACTATTCACCGAGTCCTTTTTTATTTTGCTCTTCTAGGGTAAGCACTGCATACTTGACGTGTCTGGGAATGCCATAAAACGACTACAAGTAGCACAACTCTACCCCATTGCCATCTTTATAAAGCCTAGATCCATTGAGTCCTTAATGTAAGTTTACCACCCTATACCACCTACATAGTCAATAAATAATACAAATTCCTCAGCACTGAGCCTCAGGGATTGCTTCGCTTGTAATTTCTGTGCATTTCAGGGAAATGAATAAGAGGTTGACAGAGGAACAGGCCAAAAAGACATACGACCGTGCCATGAAACTGGAGCAGGAGTTTGGCGAGTACTTCACAGGTAACCGTTCTCAATCCATCCAAAGGACCCGAAGCGGAGGCTTTAGGCTCAGAGGCTGTCCAAAATCACCTCATTTGCATATTGTGATAGTCTGTTGCATATGCATTACCACAGAGGGCAACTATTGCAGCCTGTTACATCCATCATATTTGACAGCAGAGCCACGGAGCTGAAGCGTTCCCCTGAGTTAACTGCATCAGCTTTCTCTTGAAAAATGCATTAGCGTGACCCCACGAGTCTGTATGGAAGAATGCGAAAGAGTTCAGCATTGTGCTTTGTTTGAGGACATTTCAAACCTGACTATGACATTTCTTTCTTCATTTTTTTGTTCTTTTTCTCTACATCCACAAGAAAGCTTCCAGAAGAGATTTTAAAAAGTGTGAGGCTTTATCAGTAATTCCTTATACTCTAATTCTGGGTTCACACCGAATGTAAATTTAAGTATTCGCACAAATAAATTACATGTGAAGTTTCACAAACTAATTTCGAGAGGAGCATGTGATATGATCAACTACAGCTGATCCTTATCGCTAATCATTAGATAGCCTATCAGATCATTCTAAAACTACTATAAATTCTATAAATCTACTATAAATCCCACCCCACCCCCACCCCCCACTGCGCATCAGTGGCTAGCAAGAGGGCCATAGGTTCAAGTTCTAATTGAGCCAGTCGGCACTCCCTGCGCAGAGTTTGTATGTTTCCCCATGTTCATATTGAATCAGTCAGAACCACCATATTAGCCAAAGTACAAACGGGGGCACTCGAGAAACAACTGATCTCGTTTCCCTCCTAATGCTCATTGATCAGGCGGGAACCTTGGGCTTATCTATCTCCGAGCTCAGGTGTTCTCTCCCGGGACAGCATGTCAAACCTGCTATCATAGTTGAGCATTATCTAAGTGTGAACTCTTGAAACAAAGTCAATGCAAATATTTGAAAATAGAGGTGAGTTTCCACCAGGTGGCGCAAATGACAATATGTGACGTGTATGCCAAATGTGAAGTATTCACCCTGGTAAATTTCATATAAAGTCAAGGCAAACATGCAAATAGAGGCAATTTTCAATTTGTGAATGTCAGATTGTCAGCTGCAAATGTGTGGAATTAACATGAAATGCTAACCGAATAGCTAATAACTAATTAACTAGGTTAGTTAACTAAACTAGTGATGATGTTTTTGCCGCAAACATGTGTAAATGGCCTTAATCTTGTCCTCCACACAAGTGTCAAGAGTTCACAGTTAGCTCATGATTGATTATGAGTTTGTTTGGCATGCTGTCCCAGGAGAGAGCCCTGAGCTCATGAGATCCTCGAGCCCTGGGCTCCCTCCCGTTGGCAGGGCAAGAGGGGAGTTTGAGCTCAGATAGATCTCGATGAACTTCCCCGACTTATTTCTTGCTAATAGAATGGCTAAGAAGAGATGTACACTTGCTATGGTATCGATGTGGTATGTTCAGTTTATTTTCGATTTACTTTTACTTAATTTGCGTGTTTTTGAACTGTGGGAGGAAACCGGAGAACCCGGGGGAAAACCCACGTGAGCACAGGGAGAACGAGCAAACTCTGCACAGAAATGTCAGCTGGTGTTTAGTAGAGACTTTAACCAGAGACGTTCTTGCTGTGAGGCAACCGTGCTAATCACTGGGCCACCGTGTCGCTCATTTGGAAAGGTGGTGGAGTATGGGTGGGTAGGGAGGTGATTCTTCAAGAAGAAGATACAGAGATAAGAAAACTCTGGTTATTTATAGTGAGTTAGGAATCTTTTTTCATTTCATTTAATTTCATCTTTATTTGTATAGCACTTTTACAATGTAGATTGTGTCAAAGCAGCTTCACATGCATTATAAAAAATTGAAACAGTGTCAGTCCAGTTTTCAGTGCTGAAGTTCAGTTTAGTTCAGTTCAGTGTGGTTTAATATTCACTGCTGAGAGTCCAAACACTAAAGAATAATCCAACGATGCGCAGCTCTACAAGTCCCGAACCATGCAAGCCAGAGGCGACAGCGGCGAGGAAAAAACTTCACCAATTGGCGAAAGTGAAGAATTAAAAAACCTCAAGAGAAACCAGGCTCAGTTGGGCACAACCATTTCTCCTATGGCCACACGTCTTGTGCAGAGCTGCAGTCTAGGCGCCGGAGGCTGGTGAATCAATCATGAGCTGATGCAGGACCAGCTGTGAGCAAGCACGTGATCCTCTCGAAATTAGTTTCAAAAGAAATTTCACTTAAAAAAAAATCCAGCTCACATTAGGTGTAAAATAAAGCAAAGCCAGTAAACTAGAGTGAGGGACACGATACACTTGTTTTCATTTATTGTGATGAACTATTTATTATTTTAAGACAATCATTGAAACAAATGTTCAAAGAAGAAAGTGTAACAGACATAATATTGATACCTTATCAGTCAGAAAGAGAAAAAATTAGGGGGGATATACTATCCAAGTTAATGAGTAGCAGGGTTACATTATTCATACATTCATTCACTCATTTACCTTCGGCTTAGTCTCTGATTTATCAGAGGTCACCACAGTGGAATGAACCACAAACTATTCCAGCATATTTTTTACGCAGCGGATGCCCTTTCAGCTGCAACCCAGTACTGGGAAACACTCTTACACTCTCACATTCACACATACACTCATACACTACAGCCAATTTAGTTTATCCAATTCACCAATAGTGCATGTCTTTGGTCTGTGGGGGAAACTGGAGCCCCACACAGACACAGAGAGATCATGCAAACTCCACGCAGAAATGACAACAGACCCAGCAGGGACTCAAACCAGTGACCTTCTTACTGTAAGGCCACAGTGCAAACCACTGAGCCACATTTATTTCTTAATATAATTAAGCAAAGTGGTGGAAAAAGACCAAACCTGTGTTTTCTTCATGTTTCGTGTGAACCCAGCTTAATAGAAATAGACAAGTTATTTTTGAGTTAAAAGGCTGCATTGTTTCTCTCTGCTTTAAAGACTCAGGGTTGCTGGGTAAAATAGCTATTCTTACTGTTTACGCCGAAGAATCCATGAGCAATAAAGTGTCTAATGATCCATTAAGTTCAGAAACGATCATTATGAAACTGTCATCAGGGTTTTGTGCTTCTTGTGGCACAAAATGATGAAGGCGTTGCTCCGTAAAGTGCATAAAAACCTATTAACGTCAGCTCTTTTTCTCTCTTTCTCTTCTAGCGCTGGTTCAAGGAGACACACTAGAGGACATTTATAACCAGTGTAAGATGGTGATAGAGGAACAGTCTGGACCTTACATCTGGATTCCCTCAAAAGAAAAACTATAAAAGGAATCATCTTACTCTGGCAGGGACTTTGGACTGCAAAAAAGAAGAAAAAACATAGGAATAATTTGTAATATAATATAAATTATTATTATGGCAATGTTTATTGTTAACTCTTACAGTGATTTTTGTTTGTTTGTTTGTTTATTTTACGTTGCTTTTTTTTTTCACTTTCAATATGAATGTTCCTGAATGTACACCACAAAGTGTTAGAAGCATTTTTGGTCTCAACAAGAAGTGGACTTTTCGTTTTGTATATTTATCGTTTAGCGTTTCATTTTAAGGGAAAAAAAGGAAACACAATTTAACGCTGAGTATTCTCCTTCAGTTGGGATTTCGAGCAGAAGGACAAAGAAGTAGGTCAGATCTTCATGGATGATTTCCACCCACCATCACCTCAACCCCCGAGAAGAAAAAGACAAATCAATGTTTATATCAGCTTTCTTCACTTGTCACCCAGTCGGTTGGTTCCCACACACACACACCTCGCAGACTCATTTCACAAACTCAGCATCTATGCACTCCTGTGGCTAACAACACACACACACATTGATTGTGTTATGTTTTGGGAGGGGGGGTTTGTATTATTTTGTACAGACATCCGTTTTGTTTGCGAACATTTAGTTTAGCCAAAATTGTACATTATTTTTAACGGATTCAATCTTGTGATGCTTTAGTTAGCATAAATTGCTAAGGGGAATTAACTAGATGTAGGAAATATGACACTATATTTTGCTATTTATATTGATAGAGGACACAACAGCACAGAAAATATTTATAAAGATGATATATATATATATATATATATATATATATATATAACTTTGTCTAAAAGAAAAATCATTTTGGAAATGAGATTTTACTGGTGCCGGTGTGTCATGTTGTGTCGTCGCTGTTGTGTTGGTGAGAATGAAAGGTGCATGTTTTCCCTGAACAAAATGCTCTTTCTAATCCGTCCAATTCTGGAATTCGCTTGCAAAACAACAAGGAGTTCTGAAATTCTTGGAACTCCAAGACCTTTAATTGGCTGTTTGAGTTTAGAGTGTGACATTGTTCAAAATCTGGATAGCAGGAAGGAATTTGATGTTTGTGATTCATTGGCTTTCGTCAAGCACCCTCTAAAGCAGTGGTCCCCAATCTTTTTATCACTGCAGACCGGTCAACGATTGACAATACTTTCCGTGGCCCATTGGGGGTTGGCGGGGCGGTGTACGTAGATAGCTAGGCAACCCTCAACCGTTTTCTCAGAGGATGACAAGCTAACAAAACATTGCTGCAACTCTGATACAAGTTTTATTTATGGAGAAAATCAAAAAGCACTGCAGTGTTTGGGTATTCTGTGTTTGTCTGAGATAATTAGTCTACCGAAACGAGTATATTCCATATACACATTATATGGATATACAGTTGATGTTAGTATTATTAGCCCCCCTTCCATTTTTTATTTCTTTTTTAAATATTTCCCAAATGATGTTTAACAGAGCAAGGAAATTTTCACAGTATGTCTGATAATATTTTTTTCTTCTGGAGAAAGTCTTATTTGTTTATTTCAGTAAGAATAAAAGCAATTTTAAATTGTTATTAGTCCCTAATAAAAAAAACTAAAGTTTATTAGTTTAAGCTAATTTTTATTTCAGTAGTCTACAGAACACCGTTATACAATAACTTGCCTAATTAACCTAACCTGCCTAGTTAACCTAATGAACCTAGTTAAGCCTTTAAATGTCACTTTAAGCTGTATAGAAGTGTCTTGAAAAATATCTAGTCAAATTTTATTTACTGTCGTCATGGCAAAGATGAAATAAATAAATAAGTTATTAGAGATGTGTTATTAAAACTATTATGTTTAGAAATGTGTTGAAAAAAATACTTCTCTTCGTTAAACAGAAATTGGGGAAAAATAATTCTGACTTCTACTGTTTATCACACTGACCGTATGAAGCTGATCGCTCAGTTCTTATGAAGAGACTCGCAGTGCGCTCGTGGCATTCTGAATAGTTCAGACGTTTTCAACTAGGTGTGCAAGTCGTGTTCCTCCATTGAAAATAACAACCTTGCGCTCGGAAAGACGCAATATGTAAAGAAGCCTGCCGTCATTTGCGATCTCCAGCAGTTAATCTTCTTGCACAGACATGCTGGATTCACCTGATTTGTTGAAAAATTGGTTGCAGATCCATTCCTTGGAAGTTCGCGGGTCCTTCACCAGGCCTCGCAAAGAAACTTTCCAAAGACGTCTGTTTCTTACTTATTTTGCTAGCTTCTGGGTTAAATGTTGGTGCTTAAGTAATCAAGAGAATATGGGGATGTTTCAAAATCAAGGATTTTTCTAAATAAAATATTGTTTAGACTCAGATAATCAATACACCGTAAAAAATAAAAAGTTGAGTTAGCTTAAAAATTTAAAGCAACCGGCTGCAAAGAAATGTTGAGTTTGTTTAGCTTCAGTGGTTGATGTTGTGCCAAATTAATTTTTTAAGTTGACTGAAAAGGCTGGTTTAAATCAATTATACTTTACTGAATAATTTGGCACAACTTCAAACACTGAAGCTTAATAAACTCAAAATTTCTTTGCAGCCAGTTGCTTTAAAATTAAGTTAACTCAACTTTAAATTTTTTTGAAGATATGGAGAAATCAAAATTTAAAGTCTCCTCAACTGAATTTTTTACTTTCATTGAACAAACAGTTCCAAACATGCAGTTGAATCATTTTTTATGAGTAAATTCAACTCAGAGCTCAAAAATATGTAAGTTGGATTGTTTACAGTGTAAAACGAAAATGATTTCTTGCGCGGATATTACCAATTGATCCACGGACCAGTACCGGTCCGCAGCCCAGGGGGTGGGGACCACTGCTCTAAAGTGTTTACAGTATACCTCCACTACAGTTCAGAGAGAAAATGAGGGACGAGGTCTGCAAGTGGTCCTGTGTTAAAAGCATTTGCGTAAACGTAGTATAAAGATCTCTGAATTTAATGTATTTTTTTATGTTAAGGCATGCTTTACACTCGTGTCCACATATTCTGAGTGCATACTTCTGTCATTCGTGCCCTTTCCATGTATAGTTGAGAGAAGATCCCCGTCCTACATTAATAGCAAAGCTCTCGCCATTCATGGAAACTACAAATGCCAAAAGCCATTAACTCTGCTCACTCGTTTCAAATGCGGGGGGATTTATTTGTTGCAATATTTATTGGGAGATGTTACAGCACGGTTCTGTGGCAAGAGTCTTTTGACCTACTGGTCACCACTTGCCTTAAAAAAAAAAACAGGGAGGGGGGGGTTGTCGGATGAGGCTTTTCGGGCCAGATAGACATTTTTTACGCTTTCTTGAAGACTGAGCACTTTTGTATATTTGAGAAATTATTCACAGATTGTGTTCAACCAGATGGTGGACACAGAGGGGGATTTTCAGAAGAGAGAGACTGAATATCACAGTGAAGCTCTTCATGGTGTAATATGACTTTTTTTTTTTTTTTTTTGGAATAACAATCGATGATGTGTATGTTATTATGACGATGTAAACCATGGATGGCATCTGACTATCAGAATATAAATTGAACATTTGAAATGCTGTGAAACTATTGTTTCTTTTCGACACGTGTAGGTTTGCTTTTCTCCTTATACTTTCAGCTGTTCTATCATCTGTAGCATATCATTTATTCATTTTATAATGCACACAAGGCATTGCGCTAGATTTTGAAAACCCTGGATTTGCATTTATTTGATAACAGAAAGTGCATCTCCGTTAAGTAGCTTCATTGAGAATCCAAACCCTGCAGATTGTACGCACTCCAACGAGGCTTTCTGGAGCCTCGCGGTGCTCATCGTCTGATTTGGTCCATTAATTCCAATTGAATGTTCAGCTTAGTCGAACGTGCTGAAATGGAGTTGTTTTTGTCTCAGGGTTGCCAGATAGGGCTTAATCACTGATGTTAAACCTTTCGGATCTGAGTGCATCTGTTTATCACACTAATCTCCGATGTTTTCCTCCTGATACCTGCGTTTGCATTCGGTCTTCTGTTCTGTCCATTCTGTGATTTGTTTGTCCCCAAATGGGCGATGCAAATTATTTTCAGCGCACTGTTTGTTTGTTTGTTTATTTATTTATTTATTTGGTTTCCTGAATCCCAAATCATATGTGCAATTGTGTATATAAATATCTGTTTGCACTTATTGTAGTTGTATAGGAGATCTTTAATTAACACTGTCCCCAAAACTCTCTGTTTTTGTTTTTTTCTATTTATATCACAGGAGATTAAAGTTAAATTATTAAACACTTACATCCCCTTCTGTTTGTAGGTATCATTTCCCAGCATTCCATAGGTTTACCGATTTAAGCACACTTAGGTAAGGTGAGACTGTACAGGTAACCTCACTTGTCAGTGAAGAGGAGAGTCATTTTTGTTTCACTCTTCATCTGTTGGCTTTTCTGAAGGATATACAAAGAAAGGAACCTGTCGTTTGCATCTTGTTACAGTTTGTATTCCTGGTTGATTTGAGGAATCCTAATAAAGACGTTGTTTTAGGTATACGTGAAGATACTTCACTCTGGTGGATGATTGACAGCCTTTCAAATGCTGCTTTGGTCTCGTTATGCAATGCGAGAGTTTGTTTGTAGATCAATGGTGAGGCTACGTAAAGGCCTACTCAGACTGACATGGAATCAAATGAAACAAAACCTGCACTTTAATTCTATGGCAAACAGTAAATGCAGAAGCTGTCAATCTTATGGATCAGTCCAATCCAAGTGTTCTTTACTGTAAAACCATCCTCAATTGCTCTTTACACCATACTGGGGTGGGAGTCTTTTGGCACTCCATGATCTGATTGTAATTATGGGAGTCACAGTCTGATTCCAAAGACTTTTATTAATTATTTTTTTTCTATTTTAAACTAAATTGTAGTCTTTATGCTTTTTTATTTTATTTAGCATGTCTTTATGATAGTATTTCCATCTTTAAAATGATAATTTCTTGTTTCATAGCAAGTATATTGAGGATACAAAACGTGCACAATAATGCAATTACAAATAAAAGCATCACTTAGAGCAAACCATTGTCAATCTTTTTCAATTTGTTGAACATTTTTTTAAAAGATATGTAATAATTTAAGAAGAAAATTGAGTTTAAAGACGACATCAGATGGATCCTGGTGACAATGCTGTCTGCCTTTACTACTTCAAAATTCGCTACATTGATCTCGTATTTAAAGGTGCAGTATGTAAGTTTGAGACCCATTGGTTGAACTAGGCATTGCAAGAATTCACACTTAGATATACTTAGCGTTTATAGCAGGTTTGGCATGCTGTCCCGGGAGAGAACTTTGAGCTCGGAGATATTTGAGCCCAAGGCTCCCGCCCAGTCAATAAGCATATAAGGGGATCCGAGATCAGATAGGTCTCGAAAGCTCCCCCTCAGAAAAGGAAGGAAAAAAAGGAGGTGATGGGGTGGAAGGGGGGATTCTTCCAAAATGAAGATAAAGCAGTAGGGAAAAATGATCCATTTATAGGAAGCTTGGATCGCTCTGATTGGATTATTACTGATTTACATATGATCAGCCAGGCGTGCTTAATCATATCACGTGCTCCTCTTGAAATTAGTTTATGTAACTTCACTTCATTCCTGGATCAAAACAAACGCAAGCGCAGGCTGCCAGATTGAGAAGCGAGTCTGACTTAAGCCGTGTTCTACATTAAAGAAACAGCACGTGAACAACAGAAAACTATGACAATAATCACCTCAGGTAAACCTCATGTGCTTTATTCAGTGTTAAATGCTATCCTTGTGAGTTCGAAAGCCATTGTACATGTCATTTATTGCCATATACTGAAAGCAGCAGCAGATAGTTCACCTCAGATCTTGAACATAAAATAAACCATTTGAAATTGAACTTTAGAACTGTGAAATAATGCAAACCAATAGTGATTTAGCATGTACATTTAATAATATTAAACAGGTTTATTATGTATTAATTAGATTCTAAACCTTACCATTTCGTGAGTGAGTGCATATATGCTGTGCTTCTGAATGGATGTATTTAAATTTCTGTCATGTTTCGTCTGGAGCAATCAGCCAAATTGCTTATCACTGCAAACCTCATCACGTAGCGTGTTGTTTGGACACGGGTTACAATGTAACCTGCACACCTAATGTTTACGCTCGTAATATTTATATTATTTGCTCATTAATAACCAACTCATGTGGAACTAAATCCACATCTCCTTTTGGAGGCTGCTACTGTCCACAGGAGGTCGCATTTTCGTTCACGGGAGCATGCTTTCAGAGCCTTTTTCAGAGCCCAGTTACATTCCCGCATGAAAACGTGTTTTCTAGTTTGATAATGTTACACGCTTTTTACCAAATTTATATAGCAATGAAAGATCAAGTTGTTTCGTGTGGTTTGTGTTTGCTCCACTTACCCAATATGTGTCCATATGTCTGAAAAATACTGAAGTCGTTATAGTTAGCATGAGGTTCCCACTTTTTTTAAAGAAACAAAAATACATACAGTATAACATTATTGCACATCAGTAACTCGCCAGTAACTTTTTAAATGTTTGTCCCTGTAATAAAACTTCAGAAATAATTGGAAAACCAGTGACCGCAATATTAAAACTCTTGGGAACAACTGTGGTCAGAACTAAAGATCACAGGGCTGTGTTCTCTGGAGTCCTCTCAAGCGGTGGACTTCTACATCTCGATTGTTTGCCGCCGAACCGCATCACAGCTCATTACCATAAAGTTGACTTGATTTGAACTCTTATCGATGCCCACAGCGACGAAGATGCAACACGCCGCTCCTCGCCACTTATCACCGCCGGCTCCCATGGAAAATGAATTAATCCGGCTACTTCAATGCTCTCGTTTGAACGCACAGTTAATGAAAAGCTTTTAATTTACCTTGCTTTAATTTTTAAGTTCTGGTGTAAATAATTACCCTGTCAAAAACACCTCAGTCTCTTTAAATGATAATGAGCTGCTGCTCCCCCTGGCCCTCTCTAATCCATTCCCGAGGTAGCAAAACCAGTACCAGTAAACAGTACTTAGCTGAGCCTCGAACTGCCGCTTCCTTCTGTCTGAATCACTGACATGATGGAGTATTTGAAGCTTTTTCCACATTATAATAACAACAAAATTTGAGATTACGCCGCATCATTTCATGGGCATATAATCATTTATCTTTGCTTGAACATCGCAGCCCTTCATTATCAATGTAGAATATAGTCAAACGCGCTTATGAACATGGAAAAAGTGACACAGCTGGATTAGATTTTTCTGTTTGAATTTGGTTAATTTGCCTGGTTAATATGAAAACCATGACACCACACAGACAAACGCCTGAAGGATGATGATCTGATATTATAAACACGAGTGAAGTTAGCTAGTTCGTTTCCCAAGGTTTGAAAAGTAGTCCATCAAAAAATGTTTTGCACACACAAGTAAGCTCCTGCCTTCTCTTTCTGGGAAATTCCCTTCATATATAAAACTAAAGCCATTTTGCTGTTTCACTTTTGAAGCTGGGACAGAGCGCAGGCTGCATGCCAGTATCGCTTCATTGTTAAATGCAAAAACTAAAGGCCCCTTCATAAGCTGCTCTGCTATCTGTTTACAAAAAGTGGTGGAAGTAGGGCAGAATCCTTATTTTGCTTGTTGGGCACATTAAAAGCGTTAGCTAGTTTCTTCAAAACCAATAGATTAGGGTCAAATGATGGAACATTTTAAAACTTGGATGTTTTAGAACAAACTGGCTGCATTTGCTTCCAACTTTCTGAGCTGGCAGATACAACACTAAATAGAAAAACATTTCAATAAAAGAGAAAATTTAATCTGACTTCACCTTTAAAGTCTTTGGAGTTTATCTTTGATTTAGAGCCACAAAGAAATAAAATGCAAAAAACAATTTAACCAACCCAGGCTCATTCTGAAAACATAGTCCTGTACATTTCTGGAGGCTACAAAATACGCCCCAGGAGGTACTGTTTTTGTGAATCCACGAGAGGCCGCTGTGTACACTTTTTGAGATCTAACATGTCTCTCGTGAGTGCCGTTCGCGCCTGCTGTTCTCGCGTAAACCCACCAGAGGCCACTGTCGACTGACTGACTGACCAATCGACTGACCCACCCTCCTCCTTCCCTGAACCCAACCATAATTTTATCGATTGACCCACCCACACACTTCCCTAAACGCAACCAACAATTTTTAAAAACAATCCAGAAAAAAAATCAAAGCCCTCCTCTCATTTTTACATTTCCAGATTTTACCACATTCTCACCCTGTTATTTACTGGTTTATGAATTTTTTTTAGATTCTGTTTTTGTCTTACCTGCTTTCTGGATCCGCTCTTCACCGCACTCGAACCCTGTCGTCAACTCCTCTCTGCGTCTCAAGTCCGCCAACATACATGGCGAGCTAACAGGACAAACTGGTTGCAGCGGGAAAGTCTTCCACACGAAGGTAAGCGGTCAGCTGATAAGCACGAAAAGGAACGACGTCATACCGCCCCTTAGCATTCGTTTAAAAACTGAAACGCAGCCATACGTACCTCTGACTACATAATGTGCAGTCTCTAGAAGCATACATAGGACTATGCTTTCAGAATGAGCCTGCGTTTGAATTTAACAGCTGCCATAGTTTATCTATTATATGCTTTAATCTCATTGACAGATTCACATTCTAAGGCATGCGTTTATTTTCAGATAAATGCAGAGTTCCAGTAGTTCCAATCAGGTTTAACCCATTACATTTCTTATGAATATGCAAATGATTTAGTCAGCCTGCAGTCAAAAAACAAAACAAAACAAAAGGCTTTTAAATGAGATCAGTAAAAAACTAGACCCACACATGGGAGCTGTTTAAAGACAAAATCTTCTTTTTTTTTAAATCCAACCTCTGAACAATGTCTGCATATGTGACTGTGGTCCATGGAATTATTAGGATATAGTGCACAGCGAAAAGTTACTAATGAATCACCAACTCATATGTGCTTTATATTTGAAACATTCAGTGGGTCATTGTGAGTTATTACATATTATACAGCAAGTTTAAGGTTGTTGTTTTTGTAGGAACAGAATGCAGGTATTGCTGTATCACTGAAATAATGCCGCAAGGACCCGCTGTACTTACAGTAAGTACCTGTGTGAAAACCTGAGTTATCCGTGATGGAGTAAAGGCAATAAAACTAGCTTCTGGCTGAGTGATTTGCTTCGCCTTTACAGAAGGTGGAAGCTGTGCTAGTTCCTTGACGGTCCTTTGAGTAAAGCAGGCAGTCAAAACCAAAAACTGTTCTTCAGCTCTGGGTCGGTTGCGTAATTCATGTTACCAAATTATTAGAAATTGGCACAACAGAGTTTTTGCAAAATGGCTCTTATCAATAACACCTTTTGACCCTGATGCCATCTGAGTGGCATGTGAAGCAATCGTTTTTTTCAGCGTCTTTTATGTGTTGTAAAGAATTGGACATCTATGTCACGGTGTGTAGAACTTCACGGGTTGTTGACGTGACGTTGCATTTTTACAGTCACACATGACAAAACTTAATATAATTAATATAGTCTAATTTTTAAATGCTTAAAATAGTTAAACCTTACAAAACTGTATTTAGTTAAAGGACCTTGTTGAAGATCATGTGATTGAAGCCCATGACGTGCACCTGTTACATTTTTAGAACCACCAGAAAACTGTTACGTTTTGATGTCCTTTGATGTGACACCCCTATTTATTGAAAATATATATTATTCATAATTTCATATGTATATTTACTTTTAAAATTAAATATCATTATATGAAGAGAAGTGTCCAACAATTAATGTTTTTAACAAGAGATATGTTTTTATGGTACTGTTCAGTAAAAAAGTTAAAACTAATAATAATAAAAAAACTGAAGGAATTAATTTTCTCCAACATCAGACTTAAAACTATACATATACAAAAATTACATCTTCGAAAATAGTGTTTTACAAAAACAAAAAAATTATAATTATGCATAGTTTGGATAATCAACATTTAGTTGATCATGATCAGTGCTAATTGTCACATGACAGCTTTCTTTTCCTTATGAGGGGTTTGCCAATTTGATTCATTTGATGGTAAGTAACATCTCACTGTAAGGTTTGACTAGTGGTCTGTGGGTGTTATATCTGAAAATAGTATTGGTTAAATGTTTTCAGATGACACTGGGGGGAAAAAAACCTACAATGCAACCATTTAAAAGATGCTTTGACCTTTTTCTTTTTCAGATAGAATCTGCACCCCTATTTTATCTCATAAATTGCAAAATCTGAGAGTAGGCACTGAGGTCCATTTTAGCACGTCACTTGTAGACCTTTTAATGACATTTAGATTTGCCTTTTAACCAAATTAATCTGCCGCTGACTCCATGACACGCAGTTTAACTGATAAACAGAAGCTTAACAGAGTTTGTCAAGCAAGTCAAACAACTTTTGCTCTCCCAGTTGTTCTGAAGGCACAACTCATTAATCTAATAGCAGTGACTAATTGATAGTGTGGAAACTTCCGACCGCTCACATTCAAAAAATTTTTTTGATGCTTGTTCAAAGCACATATTATGTGACATTTGACATTTCTTGACATTTGTTTGAGACAACTTAATTGTTTTGTTTAATCTACTAAAATTAGTTGTTAACTTTTACATTTATTTGTGTTAAAGCAGGCGCCACGGTGGCGCGTGAGTAGCACGTTCGCCTCACAGCAAGAAGGTCGCTGGTTCGATCCCCGGTTGGGCCAGGTCCCGGTTGGGCCAGTTGGCATTTCTGTGAGGAGTTTGCATGTTCTCCCCGTGGTTGCGTGGGTTTCCTCCGCCACAGTCCAAAGACATGCGGTACAGGTGAATTGGGTAAGCTAAATTGTCCATAGCGTATGTGTGTGAATGAGAATGTATGGATGTGTTTCCCAGAGATGGGATGTGGCTGGAAGGGCATCCGCTGCGTAAAACAAATGCCGGATAAGTTGGCGGTTCATTCCGCTGTGGCGACCCCGGATTAATAAAGGGACTAAGCCGAAAAGAAAATGAATGAATGTGTTAAAGCAACATGAATGAATTGTGTAGTAAGCCTAGAACCCAGTGCACAATGTGTTACTTCAATACTGTTGTCTTGACATTATTGTAAGAAACCTTTCTGAGCTTGCAGACATATATATGAGCAATTCCATGCAAATGTCAACCTTGCCATGAAAAAAATTGATTTTCATCAAAATAGCGAAACCATTTCTACATTTTTGTGTAAGGAAGGATTTTACAGTTTAAAATGTCTCTGTCAGTGTTTTCAAACTATTATATTTGATTTCCCAAAATCATATAAGTGCCAATTTTACATCTGTCACGTCCATAACGGAGAGGCGTCACATCCATAACAAAGCTTTTTCCTCATAAATGCAAAAATGTCAAACAAAATAAAATGAATCATGTTTGTTCTATAGTGAGCCAACTCTTATCCTTTTGATGAGCATTATTTCTTTTGGGTTGTGCAGTTCAAATCACAGAATTTCTACAAAGTATGTTGTATACCGCAAACTCACAGACTTTTTTGGTCACATCCATAACGCATGTTTATTTTCCACATTTAAAATATGAAAGATGTTTACAGATTGATATTTTTCTGATCCCTTAACCCTGTGGTCAGTTGTTTTGGAAGATATTAACAGTTGCTTTAATATAATGTTAACATATACTTTCCATGTAAATTTATATTTTGAGTTTTTACTGCAAATGTCACATCCATAACGCTGGAATTGCTCATATATCTACACACAGAGAAAGTTTTATCCGATTTCACCTTAAAAACCTTTGGATCTTTGGTTTGGAGGCACAAAGAATAATATGCATTACTTTTATTACATTTATAAGGCACTGCAGTTCTCAAAGAAGTCATTTTATGGTATTTGTCAAGTGATAATACTGTGCTTATAGTGTACAACATAGATAATCACAAGATTAGACACGTTTTCTCAGAATGATGTTTTTAAAAGTCATTTGAATTATGACGTGATGTTTTTAAAAGAGTTATTGTCCATCCAGACGAAGCTGTGTTTTAATGTTTTGCGATGTTTAGAAGCCATCAAGGTTAATGCGGTAAAGTTGCAACGTTTTTGCTGTCATCTAGTGGTTGGTAATGTTATGTTAGCTTGTATCTCATAGCTAGATCTCGCTTGGGTGTTTTGATCTGTTTCTCACTAGTTGCGCTATACACCAGATTCATAATAATTATGAAAGTGTTTCGATTTTTCACCCCAGCGTGTGTTGTAGTTGTCATTTCAGTTACTCCTCTTCTCTTGTCCTGTGAGCTGTTGAGAGACGCAATCCTAAACGCCGGTCTTCTCCATGCTCGTGGCCCCAACCTCAGAGTAGCCGAAGTCGTCGAGATGCTGCTGTGCAGCGGAGGCCTGAAGGCTCTCTTTCGGCTTAATGAAGTCTGTGTAGACGCACGGAAGAGGAATCACTTTTTCGGTGTCTGCTACTTCCTGAGTGCTCAGAATAAACAGGTATTATTATTAATCATGTGTGTTAAAAAAATAATAATAATAATAATCAAGGCCTCATGAGATGACGAGTGTTTTTCTTAATGTAGTTTAGCGCCTGAAGGGGAAGAATGATTAAAATAAAAAAGCTCTAGTCTTATATATGGATTTTCACACAACAGTCGAATATACTAATAGGCTACACATAAAGCATGTGATTTACGGTTAAGGCAAGACTTGCTTCTTGTTTTTTATGGAAATTACCCATTGCTTAAATATAGTAAAGGTGTAGGGGAGAGGAGGGCACAAAGTAACACTTTTTGGTTTCTGTCAAAAAGTGAACATAGTAATAGGGTTAGACAAACCATTTTTTTATTTAACAACACAGAAGCCTACAAATGAGCACTGGGTGTATGATCGCTGGACCTATGGTTTCTGTGCAGTATTGCCAAAAATGCCAGGAGTAAAAGTTGTAACAGACAGGGGTTATTTGTAACACATGCTTAAAAAGGCAGATTTCATACAATATAAATTCAGTTTTAAATAGTATAATTCCTCATTACTTAACTCAATTTTTTATTCTACACTCTCAGAAATAAAGGTTCGTGAGCTGTTTTCAAAAGGTACAAATTTGTACCTAAAAAGGTCCATATTAATACCTCACATATTACCTAAAAATTACAAAAGTGTTCCTCTTAAAATTTTAAGGTACTAAAATAAACTTTTGAGGTACCAATAAGTACGAGTGTGTACCCTTTGAAAAGGTACGATCCCAGCGACAGCTCACGTACCTTTATTTCTGAGAGTGTAGCACAGCATGTTTATTTATTTATATTGCATAAACACATTTAGATTTATTTGCATATCCATTATCATACAATGCATTGTTTGCATAATTAGCAATAAAATAACTTTTTCTACTAAAATATTTCCTATTAAAAAGCATTTCTGTATAAAACGTTTTCAACATTACACAAAGGTTCAACAATTATTTTGTCTTTTTAATTGTTGCGCAACAGTGTGTGGTTTAACTAACCCCACTGTGTCATGTTTTCCTCAAAACTGGCTAGCAGTCACTGTGTTTCTTTTTTACATCTTTCAAAATGGTTCCGTCTTTTAGCCTAGAAGATGGTAATGACAACAGTGTAAGATTTCACTAACACAGGCCTACTTTCACAGATTTTGTTTGTAATAAAAAATATAGAGTATAATAAAAAATACTTTTATGCTGCAAAAATGGTTCCTCCTGTGTTTCTCATCCAAATTTCGCCAAACATTTTCAATAATTGGCAGGAGGACGCCTGCCGACACTGTGGTGACAACTTCGGAAGCATGCCATGGTTAATCCTGAGCAAATACCTTAAAACGCCTTGTTACATTTTACCCTGCGTTACTTTGTGTCCCGCGCTCCCCTAGTAGCCGTTTTTTGGCTAATGAATTAGCCTACAATCTAAAAACCACAATTTTATTACAGATGCTGTGGATAATTTGTGGTTACACTGTAAAAATGCTGGATCCAACACAATTTCTTCAAGTTGGACCAACACAAATTCACTAAGTTAACTGTATTTGTTAATTGTTTTTACAAATTTAAGTGGATTAAACATTAAACAATTAAGTAACTCAAGAATTGTGTTGATTTGGGTCATTTTAATCAAGAAGTTTGAACAAAAGGAAAATATATATTTATTTTGAGCGTAGAATATGGTTTTAATAAACGTTCATCATATTAGCATCTACCTGATTGTGTACAAATATATTACACGTGTGTTTGTTAACGTTTTAGTTTCCGTTACCTGATAAATTGCAGTGTCATTGTCTGCGTGTCCTGTGAAGTAGATTTCATACAGTTATTTAAAAATAGATACATAAATGAATAGATGCATAAAGATTTATTGCTTTTACCTTCATCTGTAGTAGTTCTGCCATTTTGTCCTCTTTGCCCTAAAAACATAATGTCGTGACTCATTAACTTTTCTTGTACAAAATAATAAGCAACACAAAGTGCAGGAGGTTAAGGGGAATTTTTTTTTTTTTTTTTTGAGTGAAAATTAGTTTGGCTTTTGTCAGTTTCATGCTTCCGTTCTTCCTGTCTGGTGTTTTTGAGAACATTTTAGCAAGAGATGCTGAGATTGTACTGAGATTCATGATCTTAGTCACAGAATAAACCAAAATCTTGAAGACTGTGAGTTTCAAACACGTGCAGTAATCGATGTGATGCAGTTAAATGCTGAACATCGTTTATATAATGTGGAGAAAGACTTACTGTGATGGTGTTTGTGAAGGCAGTAGAAGATAATGCACAGTCCCACAACACCAATAAACACAAGTCCACTTGTAAACACAATCTGAACCATCAGTCTTTTATCACTAGAAGCATTTTCTTGGTTAATAGTACAGTTCTCACCTCAAAGAAAACCAGAAAGTCACATAATTATGCAATGATTGTGTAATTCTTCTTCCTTTTTCTCAATCATGTCAAAACTGAGGTTTACTCACAACTGATGTTTCTGTGAATTTCAGATTTTCCATACTCATTGGACACGATGCAGCTGTAAGTGCTGGAATCTGAGCTGCTGATGTGGCTGATGTGCAGAGTTTGGTTTCTGTCACTGAATGAGTGTCTTTCGTCCTCTAGAATAGAGACTCCTTCTCTCTTCCACATCAGATGCAGAAATGAGCCAGTCACTATACATGAGAGAGAGACAGATGTGCCGGAGATGGGCGAGACCTGGATTTCTGTTGCATTCGGTGGGTCTTAAAAACAAAATAAGTTAATGAGCAAACAGAGAATTTAAGAGAACTGTACAAGTTTGATGATGTGTCTGACTTACAGGCTATAGTTAATGTAAAGTTTTGGTGTTTTATAGGTTTATCTTTTATAACTATAGCTTCCATGTAGAGTCCTTCATCTTGTTTCGTCACGTTCTCCAGGATGAGGCTGTTGTTGCTTATATTGAAATGAGCTTTTCCACAGCATTGGCTGTAGTGTGTGTCACTATCGTTAGATTTTCTAAAGCATAGACATTTTGATGATTTGTTTGTTTTGGTCCATTCCACAGAGCTCCAATATTCAGCAGTTTGTTCATCAAGAGTCTCTCCAATGAGCTCAACACGACTGTATAAGCCCCGTTTAAGCGTCGTCTCCGTTTTCACTTCAGTAATTCTTGCTGTCAAATCAAAATGTTCACAAGTATTAATAAACAAATAATCGTGAGGGAAACTATAAACTATATGAGCAATTGAGTGACACTTGCAGTAAAAATTCAAAACATAAATTCACATAGAAAGTCTATGTTAACATTATATCGAAACATCTGTTTATATTATCAGAAACAACTAACCAGAGTTATGGGATCAGAAAAATATCAATCTGTATACATTTGTTAAATTTGAAATGCAGAAAATAAACGCGTTATGGATGTGACCAACCACATTTCACAACAAACAACATTGTTGAAATTTTGTGAATTAAACTGCACAACCCAAAAGAAACAATGCTAATTAAAAGGATAAGAGTTTGCTCTCTAGAACAAAAAAAAATATTGATTTGATTAACTGATTGATTATTAATGATTGATTTTTTTTTTTTTATAATATTTTTACTTTTATGAGCAAAAAGCTTCATTGTGGGTATGACACCTCTTCGTTATTGGTGTGCCAGATGTGAGATTGCCACTTGTGTGACTTTAGTAAATCAAATATAATAGTTTGAAAACACTGACAGAGACTGAGTATTGTTAAAGTACGGTCAAATACTTGCTTACGCAAAAACAAAACAGAAAGAGTTTCACTATTTTGGTTTACACTATTTATTTTCACGGCAAGGTTGACATTTGCATGGAATTGCTCATATCATAGAAATGTTACATATAAAGTATAATTTGAAATGTGTCAGTTGGCATACACAGATTATTTATCAAATATACAGATCATATACATATTAAAAAATGACATTTAAAACAATTGAAAAGGTAAAATAATGACAATGTAAATTATTAAACAGAAAGACAACTATAAGCCCCATATATACAACTGTAAACCCCATATATACAACTGTCAACCCTGTATATTATTGACTGTACTTACCAAATGCAGCAAACAAAATCAGCCAAACATCAATGCAAAATCCAGTCATCGTGCTGTGAGGTTGGAGTTTCTTGATCTTCCTGTTGCTAAATTATCATCTTATCATAATTTGTAACTATTAATTAGACCTTTCAGCTCTGTAGATCTTGATTATATATCACACTTCGAAGCACCAAGAGCTGAAACTCTTGACGACTTAGAGTTAAAAGTAGCCACTGAAAACCACAACAGGAAAATAAATAGCGGGTAGAACAAGGAAGAAGGCAGGGCTGCTTTTACTCACGTTTAGTGTTTAAAAAAAAAGAAAAAAAAAGGAAAAGGTTTTTGCTGCTTGTTCAAACTACGTATTTAAAATGAGCTGAAACAACACAATTCTTCAGTTTTTTGGGACAACTACATTTTTTATGTTCTATCCACTTAAATTTGTAAAAACAATTAAGTTAACTTGATTTGTGTTGAGACAACATGAAGGAATTGGGTGGAACCCAGCAACGTTTATGTCATTTTTATCTGGTATCATCTTTATGGGGTGTTTTGAGTAAGCAGCATAAGACTAGTAGTAGAGTAAGTTTACGCATACTTTAAAAAAAAAAAAAAAAATTATGCTGTATGAAAATGATGATAATACAGCTCGACATAATACATATAAAACCATAATGCCTAAAAACCCCACTTAGGTCAGTGGTCACCATCAACAGTTTAGTTTAGTGAAACTAATTTGTTTGCGTTGAAGGAAATGACCAAGGTGTGAAAAGAAATTGCGTAGCTGTGAAGAAGCACATCTGCATGTTTAGCAGCACTCATCTATCGTGTCTTTGTGCTTTTTTTTTTTTTTTTTATAAAACCACAGGTTTGTTTAGCTCAAGGTGGTGTTCGATTCTCTTGCAGTTTGTCCACCTAAAATGTGCTTTTAAGCTTAGAAGTATGTCATTTTTAAATACACGAAAAGAAAAAAATACATAGAAACTGAGGATTTCACATCTGTAGTCATAAAGGTTGTTGACTTGGTGTTGCATTTTCAATCCCACATGACAAAAATGAATTAGTAATGTCATCATTTAAAATGCAGACAACAGTTCAACATTTCTTTGTCTTCAATAGACCACTTGTTATTAAAAAAAGTCTGTGTTTTAATATTTTGTTAGCCATCTAAACACTGTCTTATGCGGTCTGACAGTCTCAAGCAAAGTTCAATAAATTACAGCTCTTCTAAATTAAAAAAGGAAATAGTAAAATTATTAATGATAGCTTCGTCCTAATTTTACAAGTGGTTATTTTTTTATTTCCATCTATTTTTTAAAAAAAGCACAAAACTACACCATATGCTAATTTTAAATCTGCAATTCTTTCCTTTAAAACATTACAAATCATTAATTAGTTGAAGGACCCCATTCAAGATCATGTGACTGTATATATATATATTCATTCATTCATTCATTTATATATATATATATATATATACAGTCGAAGTCAGAATTATTAACCTCCCTGAATTATCACCCCCCCTTTAATTTTTTTCCCTATTTATTTTTAATGAAGAGATTTTTTAAACACATTTCTGAACACAATAGTTTTAATAACATTTCTAATAACTGATTTATTTTATCTTTGCCATGATGACAGTAAATATTATTTACTAGATATATTTCAAGACACTTCTATTCAGCTTAAAGTGACATTTAAAGGCTTAACTAGGGTAATTAGGCAAGTTATTGTATAA
>CAIGQQ010004897.1:2606697-2624200 GCA_903798035.1 Danio albolineatus
TATATATAGCAGGGAAATATACATGATCACATCTTTTGACCCATTTAAAAAAAAAAAAGCATAGCTTTTGCACTCATGCTAACAGTAGCTGTAACTGTTGCATCTGAAGAAAGCAGTTTCTCACGCCTGTTTCTCACCATGATAAAGCCACAGCATAAAACCTGTATAATGTAGGACAAAGGGTTATTCTGTGTGTTTGTTGTGTTTAGTAATAAAGTTGCAGGATTGCACTGAATAAATCTCAAAATTATTAGAACTGCACTTCATTTTTACTGTGCATGCATGCAGTCTGAAATGATGGTAGATGTTACAGCTTGATGCTTGTCGAACAACAGACAATCGCTTCCCTCGTATTGATTTAATGAGGATAACTAGTTCAAGCCAAATTTGTTCATGTATGCAATGAAATGTATTCTCATATTTTTTTATTCTGAATATTGCTGTTTTTGCTGAATATAGTCACTTAGACTAGGGGGCTGTTTTTCTGCTTATACTATGTTTACCACATCTAAAGACATTAGACAAAGGCCTGTTGCATAAAATGAGTTGTGCAAACTACAGGTTAAGTAGTTTCACAATGCTTGATATAATTGTTATTGCTAACTTGAAGTTGTTAACTTGGGGTTTACCCCAGAGTCTTGAACTCTGGACTTCATGCGTCTGAAAGTGCAGCAAACAGCCAATCACATGACACAGGAGAGAGTCAGTTTGAGGCCTATCTCATGAGAGAGTCTCTGTTGAACACTAAGAGATATAATTATCAGAGATATAATGAATTTAAATGCATTTAAGGCACAAATAAACACTGTTGATGCAGCAATGCAAATCAATCAGCTGATTTAAAAAAATGTAGGTTCGCATACAGCTCATTTTAAAAGCTTTATATTCATTCATTCATTTTCTTTTCGACTTAGTCTCTTTATTCATCTGGGGTCGCCACAGTGGAGTGAACCGCCAACTTATCCAGCATATGTTCTACACAGGGGATGGCCTTCTAGCTGCAACCCATCACAGGGTAACAAAAAGCTTTATATATTGTAGCAAATTGATATGTAAATATTGAAATATACATTTTATTTTGAAGCTAATACTAATGTTCACTGACAATTCTAAACTATAAGAATATGTAATATTCAAACATAATTGAAATATGTATAAGTAATATTTATAATTATCTGATGTAAATAAATTGTTAGCAATAAAATACAATTCTGACTCCAAATGTATTTTAGCATAAATGGCTTTAATTTGGAAATAATTTGCACATTGTCTGAGGGTGGCTTCATTGCAACACACACAAATACATATTATATTCACTTATTTTTTATATATTCACAGCTGATTGGTCAGATTTGGGTTTAACCCAGAATAAAAAGTGCTCTGGAGCAGGTTACCAGAGTAGTGTAAATTACATTTGCCACAAAACCTAACTCAAACCAACCCACCTTCTTGAGCCCCAAATCTCCTCCAAAACTAAACGCAAACTTATCTGGGTACAAATCCAAACTAGCTTTGTGCAACAGGCCTTAATTATTGTATTTCAAGGGTTTGTTGTCAGTTATTCCTTACTAATACAATTTCTTTCTTTTTTTTTTCTTTTTTATAAAATAATAAGTGACTTCTGTTAAGAAACAGCATGCTGTAAGCTAAAAGGGGCTTTCTGTTTTATATTTTGGAGATGACAGTAAACAAACATACATTAATTAGGCACTATTGAATTTGAACAGACATTTTAAAAACCTTATTATGAACCCAAGAAAATGCATGTATTCATATTTGCTAGATCAGTCACAATGACAGCTGTTTTGTTAAGTAAAAAATAGTTTAGGGTAACATAATAATTTGTGTATAATCATGTTAAACTATTGACCCTGGTGGAAATAGAAAGAAGTCAGATGAATAAAGCACTAACGTAAAACACACACTGTAATAAAGTATCTGTTAATGAACAGTTTCTGTTTTTTCTGTTGATTTATAGTTGTAAATTGCATTATGGCACTTTGATCTCTGCACTGTCGACTTTCGATGTTGAAATGTCAGCTCTACAGTTTAACAAAGGGACTTTTATTGACATTTTAGTAGTTTGAAACAATATAATGTTAAAAAATAATAATATAGAGAAAAATAATTCTGTAAAATAACAGACAATGTACTGGCAGCTTAGTACAAGGTTTTTGTACTGTAATATACAACGCCAGCCTAGACAGTATATCACTTTAAACTATTAAAAATGTTCAAAAAAGCCACTTTTTAAAGTTAAAAGTTGTCGAAAGAAAGGCCAAGTTGCCATATTGCAATTCAAATATATAAATAAATAGGGAAAATTAAAACTTGAATCACAAAGACTTCTTTTTAGACTGGTGTGAAAATTCAAACCTTCTCCTAAACACTAGTAAAACTAAGGAGATGGTTATTGATTTTAGAGAGAGAACACACAGGAAAACTCATCACACATTAACTAATGAGGAGCATAACAAATTATAAATATTTGGGTGTGATGTTGGACAATAAATTGAAGTGGGATGTGTGGACTTATTGTGTGAGGAAAAAGCTACAACAGAGAATGTACTTCTTAAAGAGCCCATATTATACATTGAAAAGGGTCATATATTGGTTTTGGGGGTCTCCAACAGCAGGCTGATCTGATTGCATGGTCAAAAACACTTTCATTGTCTTATAATATGCATTTATTTTTACCTCATTATCCCAGCGACTCCTATATGAATCGTTCAGTGATTAATTTGTTCCAAAACCCCTCCTTCGCGCGATGCTAAACTGCCCTGATTGGACCGATGACCCAGTCTGTTGCGATTGGTCGACAGCGCTCAGCGTGAGATAATGCCCACCACGGCTTATCAACATTAAAGTCATAGCGTGTGCGTGAGCTAATCTGCTAACACTCGTTTTTATCGGGAGTCGTCCGTATTTCAGACACCTCACCCCGAAAACTAACCCCCGATCTCCCAGCATTTCACTCTAATTCTAAACCAGAAGTAAAAACAGCGACATACATTCAGTATTAGTGCACACAGCGGCAAAAGCTGAACCATTATAAACAGCACGGCCGCACGTGTGTAGCAGAGCTCATGGTGGCCATGGCAACGACACACAGCAGAGGAACACGCTCAAACGCATTTTAATCCGTAAACACAGCGGCACGCGGCGCGTTTACAACGTGCTTTTAGACGCGATATGAGAATACAAGTTAACCAGATACACTACAAGTGGTTACAAGTTACAAAACACAGTTAAATGCATCATTTACAAGCTAGAGAAAACAATGAGGCGACCGTTTTAATCGCACTTACTCACACTTGCTGGATAGCAGGCCAGGGAAATGTCCTGGTGCTCCTAATCCTCTGTTGTAAGCACTCCTTGGAGGGGGAACAGCTCATGGCTGGGTTTAATGCAGAGCTATTTCTGCAGAAACTACTAACTCTTCAAAGTCTCATCTCTGGGTTCTCTGCACACTTCCAATATCCAGCTAAGCACGGTGCTCTTCACTGTGTTGCCAGATGTTGCTGACTGATTTCAGCCCAAACCCTGTCCAAAAGGTTTTTACCTGCACAATCAAATTTAAAACCGCCCGATCTGGCAACTTTTTCGCACCGCTGTTGTTTGTGAGTGGGGTTGGGGATTTCGAATCTGCGCGCGCATAAATGGGCGGGGCTTATGTTTCGTTTTCACGTTATGCCAAAACGGCTAAAGACTCGTAAGCACGGCGACTCGTTTGAGGAACTATGAGTCGACTCTTTTATAGATGAATCAATAGTTTTAAACACTGTGCACTTTCAGATTTAAGCCTTAGCTGGACATTTCACTTCACTTAGAGCTGTGTGACACACTGCATACAAGCTCATTTTCAAAAACCCATAATAGGGGCTCTTTAAAGAAATTATTGCCTTTTAATTTTGACAAGTCTTTGCTGATCATGTTTTATAGTGCTTTCATTGAAAGTACTGCAACATTTTGTGTAATCTGCTGGTATGGAAATGCTTCTGAGGCCCAGAAGAGGTCACTGGGGAAGGTGCCATTAAGTTGTTGGGAATAAAACTAGAGAATATTGATAGTATATACAGAGTACTAAATAAGGCTATAGATTGTCAATGATGAAAGACATTTATCAAACTCCTTCCAATAGTTACGCTCAGGTCGTCGATACAGTTTTCCCAGGTGTGTGAGAAATAGGAAAAAAATTATCATTTATACCCCAAGCAATTAAGTTTTCAAATTCCTCCTCTCCCAGATGATGGCTAGAAGATTGGATATTTATTTAAAATAGGTGCTCCATGTTCTTAAATGATTCATTTATGTACATATATATGCCAAATGTGAAATGCCAGAAGTCTCTGTGAGTGTATATGTTTATTTTTTCCCCCAATTTTGCTTTAACTGAGTTTTTTTTTTCAACACATTTCTAAACATACTAGTTTTAATAACTCATTTTTAATAACTGATTTATTTTATCTTTGCCATGATGACAGTAAATAATATTTTACTAGATATTTTTCAAGACACTATTATTTAGGTTAAAAGTGACTTTTAAAGGCTTAACAAGGTAAATTAAGTTAACTATGCTGGTTAGGATAATTAGGCAAGTTATTGTATAACAATAGTTTGTTCTGTAGACTGTCAAAATAAATGCTTAAAGGCGCTAATAATATTGACCTTAAAATGGTCTTTAAAAATTTTAAAACTGCGTTTATTCTAGCCGAAATAAAACAAATAAGACTTTCTCGAGAAGAAAAAAAATATTATCACACATACTGTGAGCTCTGTTAGACATAATTTCTGAAATATTTTAAAAATAATAATAATAATCAAAGGCGGCTAATAATTCTGATTTCAACTGTATATATATTTAATAATAATAATAATTTATTCTTATATAGCGCCTTTAAAATGTATTTCTCAAAGCGCTTTACACAGAAACACAAGAAAACACACCGATTTAAAACAGTTTAGAATAGCAGTAAAAATGCATCATTCACAGGCAGGCTAAAACATACACAATTGATAAAACATTCCAATATCAAAAAACATAAATCAAAAATGCACACCTCATGAATAGGCCAGTGTAAAGTAGTGTACTTACAGTGCATCTGTCCTACCGGTCATTTGTTTATGATCAGTATCTACATCTATGCTCTGTTTTTGTTCTCACGTATCTCTTCATTAGTGACCAAATATAGAACGATCATTTCTTCGCTGCAGGTGAGTCCAAACTCAGAGTAACTGAAGTCCTCACAGCAGGCCTGACTGGACACTCTTGGCTTAATGAAGTCTGTGTAGACGTACGAGAGTGTGGTCATCTCTTCTGGGTCAGCTGCTTTCTGAGAAACAAGAGTGGTCAGAGTAAACTAGCATCAGTGAGAGGTTTATGAACAAACAAGTGATAAGTTGACCACTTTAAACCATTTGAACCCAGATCAAGTTCTCATTGGAAAATTAAGAGGCAAATAAAACAACCCAGATGGACTATTTATAACAATGACATAGTTTCTGCAGTTGTTTTTGAAAAAGATTTTTAGTAAATCTTTAATGTGACATATATGTAGCATTGGGCTTATTAATAATACAAAAAAAAGACATTTGGTACGTTTTCCTCAGAAATTTGTATTTTATTTATTTATTTTTATTTTGTTTTTTGCTTTTCCACACATACATCAAAATTAGCACTTTCCTAGAAAATGTTTTCAAAAAGGCCTTTGTCAGAGGTAATACTGTTTCTGTATTTTATTTGCTTTGCTGCAACATATTTCAAACCATCATCATTAAAAAACTCTTCTGTGACATCAAAATATTACAATTTGAAATGAATAAATAAATATACTTTTTTTTTAATGCGCAAAATAAATAAAACAAATAACTATGTGGAGGTCAAGACGTTAAACTCGCAAGTAATAACAGCAAAATATTAATACATCATAGTATCAATATTTTTTCTGTGATGCTGTAAATTAATACATTGACTCCCCTATTTATATATCGCCAATATTTTATTATTATATTTGAATAAATTTGGAGAATTTCTTTAGGCAACTTGATGTTGAAGTTTTTTTGTTTAGGTTTTTCCCTGGTGAACTGGGTCACCTTTAGCATGCAGCAAGTTAGTAAAATAGATGCAAAATTGCCATTGACCAATTTTTTTCATTCATTCTCTTTTTCAGCTTAGTCCCTTTATTAATCAGGGTCACAACTTATCCAGCAAATGTTTTACGCAGCGGATGCCCTTCCAGCTGCAACCCAACACTTGGAAACATCCATACAGGGCCAATTTAGCTTACCCAATTCACCTGTACCACATGTCTTTGGACTGTGGGTTAAACCAGAGCACCCGGAGGAAACCCATTTGAATACAGGGAGAACATGCAAACTCCACACAGAAATGCCAACTGACCCAGCCGGGACTCGAACCAGCGACCTCCTTGCTTTGAGGCGATCGTGCTACCCACTGTGCCACAGTGAGGCCCCCATTGACCAATTTGTTTTATCCAAAAAAAAAAAAAACATAAACAAAGTAACCACTTCTTAGTTATGTTTATATTTGTTAATATATGCTATAAAATAAATGAATCAGCTGCATAAACTGAGCTTATTACTTTTGTTTCACATTAAAATTACACCCACTTTTTTATGATTAACAGCTAAAAGTGACATTGGACGAAGGGCACCACAATATTCTCTTAACTTGTTTTATATCAGTTTGTTCATAGTAATCATTGATTCATTCATGGGCACAAAAAGTATGACATTTGGAGGTATAAAAAAAGAATAATTACATTTTATTATTTATACGATTCATGCAAAATAATACTTAGAATACTTGCTTAGAATTTTTGTCTTCTTTCTTGTCCAAATATCTAAATTCATTCATTCATTCATTTTCTTTTCGACTTAGTCCCTTTATTATTCTGGGGTCGCCACAGCAGAATGAACCGCCAACCCATCCAGCATATGTTTTACACAGCGGATGCCCTTCCAGCTGCAACCCATCACTGGGAAACATCCATACACACTCTTTCACACACATAGGGACAATTTAGCTTACCCAATTCACCTGTACCGCATGTTTTTGGACTGTAGGGGAAACCAGAGCACCCGGAGGAAACCCACACAAACACTTGGAGAACATGTAAACTCCACACAGAAATGCCTGCTGTGAGGTGATCATGCTACCCACTGCACCACCGTGAAGCCCATATTAATCATATTAAGGTAATAGTTTCTCCCAAAAATTTAATCGTGTCATCATTTACTCACCCTTGACTTGAAGAAGAAACCTGTCTCCATTGACTTCCATGTTAGCATAAGCAAATATTAGTCAGTGGTTACAGGTTTCAAAATATTCTTCAAAATATCTTTTGTGTTTAACAGAACAAAAAAAAACCTAATTAAATTGGTATGGAACAAATTAAAGTTGAGTAAATAATATTTTTTTTTATTATTGGGTGAACTATCCCATTAATGTTCATCAACTTGTTCTGAAATCATCATGTATGTGTTTGTGTTGATTCAAGCATTACCTGATTAGTTCCATAGACTTTGTAAGCATCCACTGTGAAGAGATGACAAAATAAGTGATACATTTCTTAACACAGTATTATTTACAAACAAGCAAAACTGTCGGTTTCATAAAAATTGCTAATTTGCTAAAACTTTTATGAACATCATGTATGTAATTTGGAGAAAGTCTTACTGTGATGGTGTTTGTGAAGACAGTAGAAGAGGATGCACAGTCCCACAACACCAATAAACACAAGTCCAGTAGTAAACACAATCTGAACCATCTGTCTTCTATCACTAAAAGCATTTCCTTGATTAATAGTAGATTTCTCACCTCAAAGAAAACCAGAAAGTCACATAATTATGCAGTGATTGTGTAATTATTCTTCCTTTTTCTCAATCATGTCAAAACTGAGGTTTACTCACTGCTGATGTTTCTGTGAATTTCAGATTTTCCGTACTCATTGGACACGATGCAGCTGTAAGTGCTGTAATCTGAGCTGCTGATGTGGCTGATGTGCAGAGTTTGGTTTCTGTCACTGAATGAGTGTCTTTCGTCCTCTAGAATAGAGACTCCTTCTCTCTTCCACATCAGATGCAGAAATGAGCCAGTCACTATACATGAGAGAGAGACAGATGTGCTAGAGATCGGCGAGACCTGGATTTCTGTTGCGTTCGGTGGGTCTTAAAAACAAAATAAGTTAATGAGCAAACAGAATTTAAGAGAACTGTACAAGTTTGATGATGTGTCTGACTTACAGTCTATAATTAATGTAAAGTTTTGGTGTTTTGTCGGTTTATCTTTTATAACTATAGCTTCCATGTAGAGTCCTTCATCTTGTTTCGTTACGTTCTCCAGGATGAGGCTGTTGTTGCTTATATAGAAATGAGCTTTTCCACAGCATTGGCTGTAGTATGTATCACTAATGTTAGATTTTTTAAAGCATAGACATTTTGATGATTTGTTTGTTTTGGTCCATTCCACAGAGCTCCAATATTGAGCAGTTTGTTCATCAAGAGTCTCTCCAATGAGCTCAACACGACTGTATAAGCCCCGTTTAAGCGTCGTCTCCGTTTTCACTTCAGTGATTCTCGCTGTCAAATCAATGTTTAGAAGTATTAATAAACATACTTCCGAGTAAACGGTGAATTCTATGCTATAAACACACTTGTGAAATGTAGGAATTGGACTACTGATATTTAATAAACATCACATTTATATTTTTAACACATATAGAAAGTATAATTCCATTATTCATGCATACAGTATAATTATTTCCGCAATGAAAACAGAAAAAGCAGTACTAGCTGTACTTACCAAATATAGCAAACATAAACAGCCAAACATAAATATAGTATCCGGGCATCTTTAGCTAACAGTTAAGTTTCACGTCTATTAATCAGACGAAAGCACCAAGAGCTGAAACGGACACCTCAGAGTTTAAAAATAAGCCTCTGAAAACCGCAAGCAGTTAGAACAAGGAAGAAGGTAGAGCTGAACTTATTCTGATGATATTATCACACACGTTTATTACTTATCTAGACAAAAAAAAAAAATTCTATATGATGAACCTTAACAACTCAGCTTATACAGAGTCTGTCAAAAACAGTGCAGAGAGTACACATGAACCGGAAGTTGCTGTAGAGCTTTATTTAAGTATAATGACGTATTACCAAATTAACAGAATACCGACTAGAGGGCAGGTTGTGCACTTACACATCTTATTTTTCATTCATTAATCTTCCTTCAGCTTAGTCCCTTATTTATTAGGGGTTGCCACAGCAAAATTAATCGCCAATTATTCCTGCATACGTTTTATACAGCGGCTGCCCTTTTGTGCCACATCAGTGCCTCAACCCAGCACCCAACACCCATACACTACGGCCAATTTAGTTCATCTCATTCACTTATAGTGCATGTCTTTGACGTGAGGGAAACCGGAGCACCCAGAGGAAACCCACACGAACACGGGGAGAACATGCAAACACACAAATGCCAACGGGCCCAGCAGGGACTCGAACCAGCAGCCTTCTTGCTATGAGGCAACAGTGCTAATCACTGAGCCACCGTGCTGCCTCTTATTTTTTCCAATCGGTACAAACTAATGGTTTGGAGGGGCGTGGCTAAGCATATTTCACTCAAAATGTCAAACTGATGTCATCAGAATAGGACAGCCACTCCAGAGAAGACGCAAGTGGTCAGATTTTGTTTAAATATCAGCAAAATAGGCATGGGATGATAACGGGGTTCAAGGTTTTAAAACTGCAAAATTCTTGTGTTATACTCTTCCTACGTAAAGTAAACTTTTTTTTTTTACAACTATTTTATTTAGTATTTTAGGGCAAAAGTATCTCCAGGAGAAAGGGACCCTCCACATCAAAAGCTACTGGTCAGCCTATGATTCAGCGAACATCTGAAAAACAAATCACTTATACTGTACAAGCATGCTATGGACCTGAACAGTGCAGTGGTTTATACCCGAGGAAAAGAAAGGTAAAGATGCATTTTCAAGTTGTAAAGTGTTTAGGGTTTCTAAAAAACGAATGAAGATAACAGAAGCCAATGATTTATTTAAATTATTCAGCCTGACATGTTTACTGTTTGAAATGTTTCTTAGAATATAATATTGTGTTCTATGGGAACAAAAGTTATTTTTTAGCCAGGCATAAAAAATAACATATTTTAGAGGATTAATCACAATACCGTGATATATTTAAAGAGAAAAACACCCATCCTCTTTTCAGATTACAGGCTCTACCTTCAATAAAACAAAAGTCGACTTATTGCAAACTGCTCAATAATTAAGTAAACAAAGTAGATTTGATGATATTGAAGACACGTTTCCAGTCTAAAATTTGAAGAGTGAAGTTTTTATTCAAACTGTAGTGATTACAACATCACAACCTTGTCATGAGACATCCGTCTGTCAAACCCAAACATCAACAGTTCATACAATATAGGACATAATAACACAATGCAGCCTCGACAAACGGCTTAGAACAAAACAGGATGTAAGAAAATAGGGCAAGAGGGCAACCTCAGTCCAGGGTGAGTCTTTCTATCTCAGCGGTGGCAGTACGTGAAGCAGGTGGTGTGTCAGATTTTTGGCCATCTGTTGCAGATTTAAAGTGCTGACCACAGGGACAAACAAAATCAGACTGTCAATATACAAAAGCCTAAAAAAAAACATTCCAAAATCTTTTGCTTTACACAAATTGATTGAACACTGCATAATGCAAACCTTAATCTAACCTAACAAACCAATAAATATTACATCGCAATCATTATTTACTTTATTTTTATTTACTATTAAATACCATAAACGATCAAAAACCAACCTGTGAGTTCCTGAATTCAGAGTAGAGTGTGAACAGGACATGAAGCGAGTGAATTCGGTTCTTGTAGACTGGGATGTCCAGAATTCCTGGCAGGTTAAACTAAATCGTCATTACAATAATTTTAAAAAAGCATCAAATATGTAAATGCAAGGCACAGTAAACTTACCACAGATCATGTCAACATACTCTGCCAAATCACAATCAATGTCTGCTGTAGGGAGATTCACCTGGCGAATGGATTAGATAGTACAGTTCAGCATGACTGAATTTGAGCAAAGTCAACTAAAATGTCTCTGTTATGATTTTTTATAATAAAACTTTTTATTTTATATAATAAAATAATAAGCACTGTGAATCTGTGGTTTACAGCAGTGTTTCCCAACCCTGTTCCTCAAGGCACACCAACAGTACACATTACCAACCTCTTCCCATTCAAACACACCTGAATCAACTCACCAGAACATTAGAAGAGACTCCAGACCCTGAAATATTATGGGTCTGATAAGGGAGACATCCAAAAATATGTACTGTTGGTGTGCCTCCAGGAACAGGTTTGGGAAAAACTGGTTTACAGTACATTTATAACAGCTTATAGGAGTTTTTAGGCACGATGCAGAGCAGCAGAGTTATAGTGGGACTTTATAAATTTATAAAACGATTATTCCATATCTGTAGCAAGGTTTAACGAAATAAACATTTTTTTAGGTACATCCCTAATCGCAAATGCTAATAACTGCATAATTCTCTAATCTATGCTATTTTATACAATAACAAAAACAAACCGTTTGACCATAGATATCGTATTGTGTGTATCCACAATAGTCAAATTGCTGGATTAGATTATTTCATACATTAATTTTATATTGTTGTGTAAAATTATTTATACAATTATGACCATGTTATTTTGTTTGATTGATTTTTTTGTATTTGAATGCTGTTAGACTCCACAGAAAACCACAAAGCACTGAAAATTTAACTGGAAGCATTGCAATCTTTCCAAATAGAGCTATTCAAATCAGCTGGTGAAATCAGTCATATCGCAATACATATCGCAGCAAAACAAAATATTGCAATGTGAGATCTTTCCAATATCGTGCAGCTCTAGTTCTGATGATGAATGCAGCAGTATGATTTGGTAGTTTTGCTAATTTGACAACCATTAAACTTCCACAAGAAATGGTTCCAACTGCCTATTAGTAAAAAAGTTTGTTCCATTTGGAACAATAATAAACTCTTACACTACAAGGCTGAGCGTATAAATGCATAATATTTAGTATGTCATTCGGTACACCAGTTTTGGCAAAAACCGCAGGTGCATGTTCTCTAGAATAATGTTCAACCAATCAAGTGAACTATCCATTTTATAATGTGTAATATAGCAAGGGTTCATACACATTTTTACTTCTAAAATTCCATGATTTTTCCATAATTTTTCCAAGACTTTTAAGTAAATTTTCATGACCTAATGTTTCATGCAACATCTACATATGCGTAGTAAAAGAAAAACAATGCATGCTCAAATTTATAACAGCATATCGTAAAACACGCAACAATCTATTTAGTTTCAATATATATTTATATCTATGTAAAATTGATTTAGATAATTCTTACACTGCACTAATAATGTGAGAGTATATGATTGGCCAAGGACAGAAAAGAAGTAAATAACCTATATTCAAGTATACAGATATCTGTTTTCCAAAACTTTGTGGGTTTTTCTGTTTTTCCAAAACTTTTCCAGGCCTGGAATACGCCATGTCAAAATTCCATGACTTTTCCAGGTTTTCCATGATCGTATGCACCCTGTATATCTGTTATAGAAAAAAAGTCAACAGAATCGGCCCACTGCCACTTTAGCTCTCAAAAGACAATTTAACTGGATGTTTTTACCAACAAGGTCCTCATTAGGTTTAGTTTTTCTATTTCGTTTAGCTTAATCAAGCACCTGCCTTTAAAGTCCACATGAACCGGAAGCTGCGACCAATTTATTTATTTTTTCGTATTGTGACAGTTCCTAGACGGATTATTAAATGAGTATTAAACATGAGTATTATTAAAAATTAAACAGTGGCCGTGACTTGTTTTTTCTGCAGCAAACTAAATGAATGTAGTAAAGTAGGCATTTCATTTAGAAAGTTCGAGAAATGGATTTCAGAAGAGTTATTAGGACCTAACAGACACTTCATCCTCACCATCTGTTTGTTGTCCAAACTGACAGTTTGAGGTTAAACAGTTGACATGGTTAAACATGTTAACCATGCCCAATACCTCAAAATCACGTAATCTGAGAATTAAACTGAAAAAACAGGAAGTGCATTTTTTAGATTTTAATTTTAGATGACAAGGGCAAACTTTTTTTCTTACTGACGCGCAGATGAATTGTTCACCACAAAACTAGCAATGTGAGCCAACAAATATCATATGGTTTTGATTCCATTCGTACTTTAAGTTTTTATGAAATATGCACACGCTGCCCAGCAAGCACTTTTTTTGTTTCTAAAAGATGTCTAATAGATGTCCAATAGACGTCTAAATATAGTTGTCTTGGCTAAAACAAGGCTAAATTTGGGCTGTCAGTGAAAATCAAATAGACGTCCAAGAATAGGCTAAAACTAGACTAGACATAAAGTAATAAACAGAAATGAATGACTACACATATAAAGTCTGTCTAATCTGTCTATTTGACGACTAGTCTAGGTTTGGGCTATTCTTAGATGTCTATTAGATTTTACCTGACAGCCCAAGATTAGCCTTGTTTTAGCCAAGCTGTATACATTTATTTGTCAATTAAACACAAAATTGTTTGCTGGGTGATGTCTTTTCTTAATATAGCTGTTATAAGATAAACTGTAGCATACCAAAGTGAGCAGATCCTAAAATAGCATAACAAGGCTATTTCCAGTAAAACATATTACTCGAGAACCAACCTTCCCCAGAAGTTCTTCAAATTCAGACGGCCACTCTTGCATCAGGCTGTCAATGTCTGGCATGGGCCTGAATAAATATATATGTATACAAGACTCTGGTTAAAAAATGACAAAAACATTGTGATTTGTTTCTCTGGATGTTGGTGTTTTGTTCATGTCAGTGTTTGCCTTGTGTAGTGAACTGTAGCTGGAGGTTTAGAGCGATGCAGCTCGCTAATGCTCTCAATCCAGTTGTCTATAGCTTTAGGGTTCTTCTCGGGGTTTTCAATGCTCTTAACTTTCACTTCCTGTGAAAAAGAAGTGCATCACAGTGTTATTTTAGTTGCCAGGCTGCATTCATCAAAGCACCTTAATTAGTCGTCTAGTGCGTGCGAAGACTTACCGTGACATTGTGCTGTTTGCTGTTCTCTGAGAGCCACAGGGAAAGCACGGTCGGGTCTGACTGTTTAGTGCACGGCTCATCCAGAACCAGCAGACCCAGATTGTCAGGCTTTCCATCAGGTCGTGGTACCTGTAAAAAGCAAAGAGAATAATATGTATGAAGAAGCTGGATATTCAGCAGTGGTTAAAGTGTGAGAAATTGAACTCACTTTGAGGAAAGCATCAATGTCTCCCACAGCTGGGATGAAATCGGGGATAAAGGGTTTCAGTTTGTGGTCAAGCTCTATCGTCTGTGGAGTGTATCTGAAGAATACAGTTTACAATTAATACCAGTGAAAAGTGAAATGACCATATTTTGCTTGTTTCTTCAAGATTTTTTTAAACTTTCTGAAGATGATAACTTGATGGTCTTGATAACCTTTTACATATTTTTACAATTTGAAAAAAATTGTTATATTTAAATAACTATATTTAAAATAATTACTTTATACAGTTGACGTCAGAATTATTAGCCTTACTGAATTATTTTTTCCCCAATTTCTGTTTAATAGAAAGAAGATTTTTTCAACACGTCTAAACATAATAGTTTTAATAACTAATTTCTAATAACTGATTACTTTTATCTTTGCCATGATGACAGTACATAATATTTTACTAGATATTTTTTCAAGATACTAGTATTTAGTTTAAAGGCTTAACTAGGTTACTTAGGTTCAGTAGGCAAGTAATGGTAAATAGGCAAGGCATCTACCTTGTTCTGTACCCAATCGAAAAAATGTGGCTAATAATATTGACCTTAAAAAATATATATATAATAAAGAAAAATAGTATAGGAAATACTGTGAAAAATTCCTTGCTCTGTTAAACATAGTTTGGGAAATATTTGAAAAAGAAAAAAATAATTGTGACCTCAACTGTACTTAAATATTACGTTACTTAATTGCTAATTATCTGTTCATAATTTTCAATCATGCTGTAAATTTACAAAATTAAACGTATGATATATTACAAAAACAAAATTAAAAGAGTTTAATAATTATTAGATGTTGCAAATGTCTGAATTATTCTTTAAGTTCTCAGGGCCAAATATATTCATTTACAATGTTAAGTCTCACTGACCAAGAATGATAACTATAACCCAAATGTTAGCATCAATGTAAATGCAAAACTCTTGTGAAGGTGTGAAGTTGTTGCATGCTCACCGTGTGATGTACTGAAACAGCTCTTTAATCTCGCCTGTCACAGGAAGATGCTCGTAATCAGCCGGGTCGTAAGCACTATAAAGAGTCATACACAAACACAAAGAAACTTACATTATTTTCAAAACTTATAAAATGCCTGTTGGCTTAGTGTAGGTTATATAATAATGCACCACATACTATCATTAAACAACTAATCTCTCACTTTGATTAATTTAGCTAAAAGAAAATACAATATGTATGTCAGTTATTCTGTCTTTCAATATTTGCACAAAAAATGATAAATATCTTTTGGTTTAGAGTAGATTGTGTACTATAATGCACTAAGTACTATCATTAAAATACATTACTCAAACCAGATTTTTCAACAAACAATCTATCACTTTTATTCATTTAAATACAAGTAAATAAAATAATTATGTCAGTCATTCTGTCTTTCTATTTTTTCACAATAAAAATGATAAAATACCTTTTGGTTTTAAGTAGATACTGTATTATAATCGTCTAAATACTAAATTTGTAACTGAAACTCGGACTGTGCGATTTGGCCTAAAATCTAAATCTCGATTAATTGATCATTTCAACTCGATTCCGGTTAATAAACTAAAATTATTTTTTTAAATAATTTTATTTTTTTGCCCTCATACAGTAAAAAAAAACTCACATTAAATGAAGGGTGCATTATTTGATTTTAAAATAGTTGAAGGAAACACACACTGTGTACACTATCTACTATTATTTATTAAACATCAGCGTTGAACAACTGAAGCTTAAACTCGTTCATTCAGAGGGAGGAACCAGCGGGCGTGCAACAACTTTAATCATGATTTAACACAAAACAAAAGTTTCCAACTAGAGCTCCTCCACGGCACTGGGACTGAACACACTTGTAAACACTCGCTTCAATGGGCTCACTACTCTCTGTGCTGACCACTTCTCATCACAACTATCAAGCCGACCAATCATAGAGCTTGCTCTAAACGTCGGCACAACTTGTAGTTCAATTTTTTTGTGAGGTGCGCGTAAGTGTCGGCCACGGTGAGGGACTGCATGAATGCTACGCTGGACCATATGCTTGTATAAACCACGGGGTCACGTGAATCCACACGCGGTAGGGAAAGTAATTGAAATAATTGACCTGGAAAAATGTTATCGTTTATAGACTCTCAATGTCGATTTCGATTATTTTTTGATTAATTGTCCAGCCCTAACCAAAACTTTACTTTTCAACACAACTAAACCATCTTTTTAATTTGATTTCCACCAGCTATTTTCTATTTTTTCTGCTCTTTTCAGCAGACGGTGTGTGAGTAAATAATGGCAAGCAGCTCTACCCTTCTGGAGCAGATCCCGGCTCTTCTTCCTCCTCATCAGATTCTGTGTCATCTGAATCATCATCGTCGTCGTCGTCATCATCATCATCCTCATCTTCTTCTTCATCATTCTTATTAGCACCGCGGGGACCAGGTGGTGGCTCTTTCTTTCTCTGTTGTCAAATGTGAATGAGTTATGCATCAAAATCAAGAAGGTTGTATCGAAGTCCAAGGCACTCGAAAAACAATTGAAGAAATTTTTAAAAGCCTTTATTAACATGACTATTCTTTAAAAGCAGCACCTGCGTGTTTCGGCAACACTTGCCTTCATCAGGGTGCCTGGAGTTTATTTAAACACGCTTTGGTCACATGACATTTACAAAAACAATACAGAAAATTATATATCAAACACAATAAAGTCAACTAAAGAGTTCAGTAATGGAAGAGAGAGAGAGAGAAATAACAGTAATCATAATAGGTGTTATGCAACATATTTCTCAAAAAGTAAAACAATAAATGCATACAGAAAAGGAAACCACAAAAAATATGCATGTATAAACAAATACATACAGTACAGAGTACACCCCATTTTGAAAATGAATATTTTTATCCATTTCTCAGTCAATATAGGTAATATATTTTGGTGCATTTGAACAAAACAGATTTATCAAACAGATATATTTATTAAAATGTATAATTGATCACATAATTTTAGTCACTGAACATGTTTAGAAATTGAAAGATAATACATTTAAATTCAAGCAAAATATTGAAAAAGATAATAATTACAAACTACAAAATTTCAACAACACACATAACACACACAATATATATATAT
>CAIGQQ010004897.1:2642249-2662217 GCA_903798035.1 Danio albolineatus
GAATAGAATAGAATAGAATAGAATAGAATAGAATAGAATAGAATAGACAGTATTGTATATAATAAGATGATAATGATAATATACAATGTACAGTGTAAAAAAGTGTAGTGCAAACCAAAACAAGTACAGCAGTGCTGAATGTAATAAACACAGTATTGGTGTATAATAAACATTATGTTAGGAATAATCATGGGATAATGATGGGACTGTCAATGATAGATAATAATGTGCATCTGAGATAGCGATGCAAAGCAGAGTGCCTTATTTTCTAATAGTTCAACAGCCTAGAGCCAATTATTCTGCTTATACTATAGTTACAACACTTTTCAGATGTTCTGTTTCAAGACATTGGTCAGATTTATGTCTTGAAACAGCTCCTGTGTGTAGGACTATTTTCTTACGCATCTCATTTAAAGCTTTTTGTTTTGCTTGAGTGTCGTGAAACAACTGAAATCATTCCGCGTAGTGATATGGAACAGTAATGCAGTCAAGTCATCTGTCTGGAACTACTTTAGCTCTGAGTATATCTGAAAATAACTACACACCTGTTCATCATCCAATCAGAATCAAGCATTCAACAGCCACTTGTATATATGTAAATACATATATATGTACATATGTAAAAATCAAGATTTTTACAGTTTAGCTGAGATTTTCAGTATGGCGTGTATGTGTGCGATCGTCTACTTTTGCACTTGCAGATGTATTTTTTTTAATTCACATTCACTGATTGGCATTACAGGAACAGAAAGGTGCAACATACCTGCACTTTTTCTAAGGTGGCAACAAACAGGTGTGTGACTTTGCCAGCCTGTCTGAAAGCCAGGCCTGTGATTGGACAGTTGCCCTCATGGAGGCTGAGCGTTTTGCTATGTCGGTCTCTGGTGATGTCACCCTTCGTCAGCACAACACTGCCATCTGTAAAACCTGTACATTCAACAAAGAAACAAAGATACTGAATTAGAATTGGTATTATAGTATGTAATGACTTATTGACCATAAATTAAACCCAGATTTTTTTCTGAACTACACTATATGTCTATTAGGGCCGCACGTTATTGAAAAAAAATGATTTCGACATTGCTATATTTTGTTTTGCTGCGATATATGTTGCGATACAAATATAATTTCACCAGATGATTGAATGGATCTAATTGGAAAGATTTAATTAATTAAAATCAACTGAGAAGATTTCGTCTATTCATATGTAGTACATCTGCATAAATTATAATATATTACAAGCAAAAAATAAATAAATAAACAGCGCTTTATGGCTTTCTAGAGAGTAAGTATCCAAGGACAGAAATTTAACAACCAAATGTAAAATAACATAGTTATCACTGTATAGATAATTTAAAAACAATTATGTTTAATAATATTTTATCTTTTAATCTTTAACAAATAATCTATTGATTTGACTATTGCAGATATACACACTGCGATATCAATAATAATAATAATAATAAGTTTTATTTATATAGCGCCTTTCCAGAGCTCAAAGGCACTTTACAAAGAATGTAACAAAAGAAATAGTACAAGCAGACATTGAAAGAAACAGTAAACAGGTAGAGACAATATTAGGTTTGCAAACATACAGGGAATCAAAAATAACAAACTGGAAATGCAAAACAAGACCTTAGAGACAAATATGTAGAGTACAGTTGGGTCAAAAAAAGTGGTCAGTTTAGCAATCAGAAGAGTGACATTCAGAGAACAAGTCAGTTTTAAGTAATGATTTGAATTCTGAGATATTATTTACAGAGCGGAGTGAATGTGGTAGAGAGTTCCAGAGTTTGGGTGCAGTGATACTAAATGATCTGCCCCCCATTGAAGAGAGGCAATACAGAGGGACAGCAAGAAGGCCAGAGTCAGAGGAGCATAGTGAGCGAGTAGGAATGTAGGGGACAAGCATGTTGCAAAGGTAGGATGGGACTAGGCCATTTAAGGATTTAAATTCAAGCAGGAGAATTTTGAATTTAATGCGGTAAGCGACTGGCAGCCAATCGAGGTCATACAAGATTAGGGTTATGTGAGCAGAGCGTTTGGTATGAGTGAGTATTCTAGCCACAGAGTTTTGAATATATTGTAATCTGCAGATGAGGCAGGCACACCAACGAAAAGGGCATTACAGTAGTCGATGTGTGATGTGACAAACGCATGGACAACAGTCTCAGCATCCTTACTACTGATGAGGGGACACAGTTGGGCAATTCGGCGTAAATGAAAGAATGCATATTAAGTAACAGATTTAACATGAGACTGAAAGGAGAGTGTGGAGTCGAAGATTACACCAAGATTTTTTACAGAAGTACATGTTTTGATCAATGTTCAAATGACACCAATATCGGTCTGTCTGTCTGTCTATATCAGTTAACATTTCTAATGTTGTTCTTTAAAAGTTCCCTGAATGTTTTCATGGTTTACATTAGTTATCTTTAATATCCCTGATTTGTGAATTCAACTCCTACCTATAGCCATGAAATTAAGGTTTTCGTGTACGCTGAGACAAGACACTTCAGTGGGTTTGTTTCCAGGAATGGCAGGGAATATTCGGGTACACAGAGGACTGCCGCTGTCCCTCTTATCGAGATTCCACACCTTCACCTGATGGACAAACGCATAAACTTTATCAAATACATTTCTAAAGCACACACACACACATAGAGAGAGCCGTGTTTATCAGACAGCAGTTTTGAACCGTACCAGAGGATTGATGCCAGGCTCGTCCTGCCCCACTGACACCAGGATGTTGTGTTGTTTGAGCTGGTACAGGTGTGTCACCCGCAGCTTATATGCCTGAAAGCTGGACAGCTGAAGAGAGCGGGTCAAAAACCAGATCTGTCCATCCATATGTGCATCACCGAGTTAAAGAACACATACACGAATATCATAACTAAATTCTAAAAAGGGAAACCACATTAGCAGCCAGCGACTTTTAAAGCACAGTCAATCAAATAGTGCTATTATAATGTCTTAAGTAATGTCTTAAGTCGTACTTGCATGCGATTTTTAGACCGAATATTCAAGGTAGCGTGGTAAATAATATAGGTACGTTGTCACTGAACGACTGTGCATATATAAAACCAACTTTACCTCAATCAAGGGATGACAGAACCATGGTAAAAATTAATAAACAAGGGGAACACGGACATTTAGTTGAATGTAGTTTACGTTTCACAGAGCAGGCTTGCAGCGGCACTGTTAAACACGCAGACTGCACGACTATAATTATAAAATACATTGGGTGTTACTGTTTGACAGTGTCATCATTGCTAACTAGCCTCAAGCATTATAAGGATATCTCCAAGCACAATGTGTCCTCGGCCTGAATCGCAGGCCGATATGCCCATCGGTAGTTGGAAGTTTTTCCCATTTTCGCTCGGATCCTTCACAGTTTCTTTATCGAAAAACACAAACCGTCTCCACTGTAAAAACGCTGCCATTTTCCGTGCAGTTCTTGTTTAGCAAAATCATGTGACTCACTTCACGGTCATGTGACTGGAGGCAGACTATTCTTTTTTTTTTGTTCGTTTTTGACGCCAAATATTAAATCACAAAGAAAATTTTTGTTGATGGAAATTTGTGGTTTTAAAAGTTATTCATGTCTCGAAGACGTAAAAAAATTAAACAAACGAATCGTTGCTTTGAGTCCCTGGCGGTTCGTGAACCAATGAACTGTTGAAACGAGAACTTTCTATTTCTTATCATAATGGGGGAAAGTGCATATTATAGTAACAGCAGAAATGTTACAAGAACATGTTTCACCACTTAATAAAGACCAGATATTACAACCAAAACATGAATACGACGAAGCGGAGCTATTATTGGGTGTACAAAGCAAAACAAAAATAAATAAATAAATAAAGCAATATATATCTGGTGGTTCACAAGACAATAAGTGTAAAAATATAAAGATTAAATATAAATCAACACTTTAATTAGCGAAATGCAAATTTAAACATATGAAATAGCTAAAATAATTACAATAAAAACTAATAATAAATACACGTATTAAACAAACTATCAAATAAATCATCATGAAGCAATTCATTCGATATATGAATAATATTTTATAATTATTTTTTAAAATCAAATAAATATATATTTATTTATCACAGCATAAAAAGAATTGGGGTCCCCTGAATGGAGATAATCATATTTAGGAGTACGTGGCATCTGAAAATCAAACGTTCGTTCCCTGGTATAACGCAACCAAAGGCAACCACTGAACTGCTGCTTTGCATCAGATCTTTCTAAAGCGGACAAATTAATTCGCGGAAATAAATAACATCGCTTGCATTAATAAAACTACAAAATGTCGCACAGTCGTTCTGTTATCTCTTTTAACGTGGACCAATCAGATCCATGCTTACTTACACGACTGACCAGTCGCGCGCGCTGCTTGGCACGTGGACCAATCAGCGTTTCCCACTCAAGGCGGAACAGGCGGGACTTACGAGAACAGCGATCAGCGCTTCACTCGGCGAGCAGCGAGTTGCGTGGATCCAATGAGAGCACGCCGCGTTCCGGGCCCAATGTGTGTTAGAACAAGCCGGTGATTGCAAGAGCAAAACCAAGCAAGCGAGGTGGTGTGGTCACAGAGCACAGCTGCTAAATGCCATATTCCAGACATCTGTAAGGCAGGAGATATTAAGTATCAACACACAAAAGTTGTGGTCCATAATCAGGGCAGGGTAAGCGCTTCTAAATAGTGATATTCAGGGTGTCAAGAAGGATTTAACAGTCAACAGGAACCAGTATCAAACTTGATCTGCTGAAGGTAAGTGCCATGCCATCACTTTCTTTGTTGGAGATGTTTGGGCTCATCTGGATGGTTCCATATGTTTATAGACATGTCTTATCGGTGTATTAATGTACATATATCATTTGTGTGTGTGAGTTTTTTTAGGCTCTCTGGATAGAATAAGGTCTTGTGTATTTAATGCACATGATCAAGTAGTGAAATGACAGTTTGACATCCTCCATCAGGTTCAGGCAGCCTCAGTCAAGCTTACGTCACACAGGCTGTTTTCCTAGAAGTTTCCAATTTGCATTTTTGAATCAGCATTGGAAATGGAGAATTGTGACTAAAAATTGGGATTATTTAACTTTTATAATTATATTATGTGTTGTCTCCTTGTATTATGAATCCAACCTGGCCCCAAGTGTCTCTGTGCTGCAAGAAAGTGATTCTCAGGGTTGTTCCTGGAGGTCCTTGAAAACATTTTTGTTTGTGACACACATTTTAGGTTTCATGGTTGCCTGCTACAGAAGTGATTGGTTGAATATGGGTGTGTTTTTTTAAAAAAGCTCTGAAATGTACTATTGGGGGCCTCTGTTTTACATTAGAGTATCAAGATCCATGTGCTCTCAGGCTTTGTTTCAGAGTTGTGGGTGGGATCACATCATATCAGCGTGTACCTATCCACACCTGTCACTGGCTGATGTCTCCTCCTACACATCCATATATGGCACTCATGTGGTTTTTAAATCAGAATTGTGATGCAATACTGTCAGTTTTAGAGACGATTTGATGATGATTTGAAGGAACGTCCTGTCTCACAGTACAAACCTGTCTTTATTTCTTTTTTGCAGGTCACAATGAGGGAAAAGCTGTCATTATGGGCTATTTTTTGCCTAGTAGTAGCGTTCCTGCCTTCACAGACAGGTAAGCACCTCAAAATTATAACAGCATTGATTGAGTTTACTGATGTGTATCCTTTTAAATTCTTGATTCTTATTGTCTGATGAAAGTTTTGAGGTATGCAGACACTTTCAGATAAAATAATAATAGGCAGGCAGGTTTTTGATTGCATTACAGTTTTGTTACACTACATCGATTTATTTCAAACAGCAATAGAACGTAATGTACATCCATGGTGTAACTTTCTTCATGTTGCTTATGTTGTGACTACACCACTCTCAAACCTAATTAATGGTTTGTTTAATTTGTGGAGTATATAAAAATGAGCTCTGACTGATGTTTGTGTTGCAGAATCAGTCGCTGTGATGTCTGTGGACTTGGGCAGTGAATGGATGAAAGTCGCTATAGTGAAACCTGGCGTGCCAATGGAAATTGTATTAAACAAGTATGTACATATTGCAACTTTTAGCACCTGAAATGAAGAGATGTTGGGTGTTTTAGACTTTTAAATTAAGCATTATTAGATTCATATATCATTTTGCTCTGCCTTGACATTTAGCTTCTGTTTTGTGTAGAGAGTCCCGGCGGAAAACTCCAGTCGCTGTGTGTTTGAAGGAAAACGAGAGGCTTTTTGGAGACGGCGCTTTAGGAGTGGTATGACATTGTACACCTTGAACAATCAACATGAAATGGCAGTTTGAACTGGCATTGACAATTGACCTTGTAATGTCAAATATTTCCAAAGAAAACAATTTAGGGTGTTACTCGAATATTTATGTAATTTATGCCACTAGCTAGCTAGGTTTGGTACTTGTGGAGCAGGGCATTGATGGATTCGCTCTTCAGTGTTTGGACGTTCAGCCGTGAAAATTTAACTTCAACTCTGAAAACTGGACTGACACAGTTTCAATTTACTAGAACTTCTATGTTAAGCTGCTCTGACGCAATCTACTTTGTAAAACGCTATAGAAATAAACATGGATTTAATTGAAAAAATGGAACATCAAGAATTTATGTTTGACAAGGCTGAATATGACATGCATAAATTAAATTCTAACATTTTAGAAGTTTGGGGTTAGCAAAATGTTTAATATTTTATAAATATAAATATTAATATTTAATAAAATTGGAAAAACAGTTGTTTTAACTTTTTAAGAAATTGTTTAATGAATTAAACATTTTACTAACCACAAACTTCTAAATGTTATAATTAAATTAAACTCACTTTTTTTCTTTGTTGGAGATTAAGATTGATGCTTTGTTTTACACTATTTTTCAGAATTTTTAGCAAAATTGACGTCTTTGTCACGTCACTTGATTAGAAATCATTAATGGACTTGAGCAGTACTGTTATATAAATTTTGCAAATTATGGGAAACAATTGCTGCATTTATTTATTTATTTATTTATTTATTTTTCTTTGGTGAAATTATTTTTTCAGAATATTTTTCTTCATGTATTGAAACATTTAATGTTTTTTTTTAAATAACTAATTTGTATCATTTATACGCGTCTTTATTGCCACTTAATTTAACGCATCTTTGCTGATTAGAATAAATAAATAAATAAAAAAAACACTGACCTCAAACCTTTAAACAACAGTGTAAATATTTCAAAATAAGACTCTATACCTGGCATGACAATGTCAATGGTCTATTTTGGTTTCATGTTTACTTAAAAAAAAAATAGAGACATGAAAAACATCTTCACATCTTCTGGTGATCTGACTCTAACATGCTTTATCATGACAGGCTGTGAAGAATCCTAAAGTGGTTTACAGATTTCTCCAGAGCATTTTGGGAAAGACAGCAGACAACCCACAGGTGGCAGAATATCAGAAACACTTCCCTGAGCACCAGCTGCAGAGAGATGAGAAAAGAGGAACCGTGTATTTCAAATTCTCAGAGTAAGTAATGCAGCTTTTGCAGGTGGGTTAGTTTTAATCAACATGCTTCATGTTGATATGAAAAATGACTCTCTGGCTATTCTTTTTATATATTATCATCTAGAGAGATGCAGTACACTCCAGAGGAACTTTTGGGCATGATTTTGAACTACTCTCGCACTCTGGCTCAAGACTTTGCAGGTATAAGAAGTTCTTTTATTTATTTATTTTTATTTTTTAATAAAGGGTGCAAATTGGAATTTAAAAGCTAATTTATATTGGTTTTCCTCCTTACAGAGCAGCCCATAAAAGATGCAGTGATTACAGTGCCAGCCTATTTTAATCAGGCCGAACGCAGGGCAGTCTTGCAGTCGGCTCATATTGCAGGTCTAAAGGTTCTTCAGCTAATCAATGACAACACTGCTGTGGCTTTGAACTATGGAGTCTTCAGGAGGAAGGACATCAACTCTACTGCACAGGTGCATTAAAACCCAGTTTACACATGCTAGTTATTTATATTTTGTCAAGCCAATCACAAGTAGATGATGCTAAAAACAAGATTTAAAATGTCCACTTTTGACTACTTCCAGAGGTTGTGGAAAATGCTTTTGATTGCGTTCATTGTTTAAGCAGTCATGTGGTTAAATGTATTTGAACCAGTGTTGTCACAATACTAATATAGATACCGAATTAGTACCATGTTACAATCCTAAAAAAGCAGAAAGGTATTTTAATAGATGAAGTCATATTATAAGGACAACCTCAAAACATGCAATTCTGAGTTGGGCAGGTGAGTGGGTTAACAAACCACCTGTAGAAACACTCATCTCGCTGACGCTTAAACTGATACTTGCAGACGCTTACAATCACTACATATCCCATAAAAACAATAACATTGCGTTTATAAAGTGTGCTTAACAGGTGAGTGGGTTTGACAAACAACCTGTAGAAAAACTCTTCTCTCTAAAAAAAAAAAAAAAAAAAAAAACCAATTACTAAATGCCTCCCCGATTCGCTTTAGACAAAAGTGTTTGCTAAATGACTAAACATAAATACAATAATTTGTTTTTTTTAGTAATGATTGACAAATATGTTACTGCCTAGCATTTTAAAAATTAAATCAGTAAATAAATTGACATTGCTGTCCTCAATTGCCTTGTCAAACTCATACTGAAGAGCAAAAATACATTGATATTACTGTCCTCAATTGCCTTGTCAAACTCTGATATTGAAGAGCAAAAAGGCCATTAAACAAATTAAATTAAGTCTAATTTCACAATATTAAGTGCAATTTTCTTTCTTGATCATGATCGCAGTTTAGTACAGGGTCAGTAAAAAAATTACAAAAATGATAAGTAGGATTTGGGCACCACTGTGGCCTAGTGGTTAGCACGTTCGCCTCACAGCAAGAAGGTCGCTGGTTCGATCCCCGGCTGGGCCAGTTGGCATTTCTGTGTGGAGTTTGCATGTTCTCCCCGTGGTTGCGTGGGTTTCCTCCGGGTGCTCCGGTTTCCCCCACAGTCCAAAGACATGCGGTACAGGTGAATTGGGTAAGCTAAATTGTTTCCCAGAGATGGGTTGTGGCTGGAAGGGCATCCGCTGCGTAAAACAAATGCTGGATAAGTTGGCGGTTCATTCCGCTGTGGCGACCCCGGATTAATAAAGGGACTAAGCCGAAAAGAAAATGAATGAATGAATAAGTAGGATTTGCTTCAGAAATTCTACTTTTCTTGTAGTGATATTTTGTGCAATCAAATAGCCCACTTAATGTGATCAGAGAGCTCACCAAAGTAAACTATTCGTACTGTGTCAGATTGCAATCGCACATTCACTTCCTTTTTCTATGCTTGTTTTCCTGTTTGTTTGCAAGCTGTATTACATGTTTTAATTTAATAGTACCTTAGCATCACATTGAACCCAGAAGTGATTTATTTATTTATTTATTTTTTATGATAATCTATTTATGATTAACCAATGGTGTGTTTGTGGGTGGGGCTAAGTGTTTGACCCCAAAAAAATTCAGATTAATAAAATTAATTAATTGACTAAGTGGGATTTTTTACTTCTATTCTGTATTTATTATGTTGCAGAACATCATGTTTTATGATATGGGATCAGGAAGCACAACAGCCACTATTGTCACGTATCAGACAGTTAAGACGAAGGAATCCGGTACACAGCCACAGCTTCAGATCCGTGGAGTTGGGTTAGTCACGGTTATGTTTTAGTCCACTTTTTCTTTGTGTACGTGCTTATGTATACACAATCATCTGACTCTTATTTATTTTTCTTTTTAATATTTAGGTTTGACCGAACACTCGGTGGCTTTGAGATGGAGCTGAGGCTCAGAGATCATCTCGCCAAGCTCTTTAACGAACAGAAGAAATCAAAGAAGGATGTGAGGGACAATCTGCGTGCCATGGCCAAACTCCTTAAAGAGGCTCAGAGACTCAAGACTGTGCTGAGTGCCAATGCTGAACATACGGCACAGGTAATGTGAAACTCGTCTGATCTGGGTCAAAATACTGTTATCAATGATTGCTTTCTTTTTTTTCTTTTTCTTTTTTTTTCTTTTTTCTTTTTTAAATCCATGTTAGTGATCTTATTGTTAAATTATTGAGAATGTTTTTTCAAGTTGTCCAATGAAGTGTTTAGCATGCATATTACTAATCAAAAATTGAGTTTTAATATGTTTATAACATTTACTAAATATATTCATGGAACATGATCTTTACTTTATATTCTAATCATTTTGTGGATGAACATAAAATCAATAATTTTAAGATGTATTTGTGACTATTTAAACAAGGTTTTGTAGTTTAGAGTCACATTTGAACCATGCAGTATCTGCTAAAAGTAATACTTGGAGCATAATGTTTCCCCAAATTGGGTGGCCTTGAATAAATGAGTGTTATCAAATTGTGGTGACTGCGTGAGATTTATTAGACCTTCAAAATATGCAAACAGACAAACAACTCTTACCATTCAGGCTATTTCTACAGTTTTACACCCAAAAAAGTTTGTTTTTAAGATGCGAGTGTGTATTATATATACTTATTATGCTCTGGTAATACAAACAAATATATAACAAATCTATGCAAAACTTTTTTTTTATGCATAGATATTTAAATTTATATATAATTTGTATAAATGTACATGTATTCTATATCAAAATCTTAACGAAAAAAATTCTCAAACATTTGCATAAATGTGTATTTATAAATATACACACATACTGTATATTATGGCAAAGCAAACTTATTTAGTCTTTGCCCGGCACTAGTTTTTTTTTTTTTAAATAAACATGGCTCTGTGTTCTGAAAGCCAGTTTGCATATCATTTGATTGTCTGCTTCACCCATGTCTGAGCTCTTGATGTTCTTTTCTCTCAGATTGAAGGTCTGATGGATGACATTGACTTCAAGGCAAAAGTGACTCGCTCTGAGTTTGAGGCTCTCTGCGAGGATCTGTTTGACCGAGTCCCTGGACCTGTGAAACAAGCCTTAGCTGCGTCTGAGATGAGCATGGTGAGGGGATAAAAAAATAAAATAAATCACAGCATTGGTTTTTGCAGGCCTATCCTTGATTAAAAATAATCTGAAATGTCTTTGATTACCAACAGGATGAGATTGAACAGGTTATTTTGGTAGGAGGAGCCACCAGAGTGCCCAAAGTGCAGGATGTGCTGCTTAAATCTGTGGGAAAGTATGTTTCTTTTCAGTTTATTATTATTATTATTATTATTATTATTTGGTAAACGAATAGTATTTTTTTTTTTAATCAAGTGTCTGTAGGGGTGTTTTATATATATTATCACTTGTTTTTTATGGATGTACAAGTAGAAATTATCAAATGTGTCATTCACTTTGCAAAAAAAACAAACAAATACGTAAAGAAAGATATCAGTCCAAACACATTTACAGCGTTAAAGTCAATTAGAATGCTAAAAGTTATGAAAGCAAAATATATCTCTGAATGGCCTGTTTATATGTGGAAGATATGCTGTACAGTATTTAAGTAATATCTCACAAGCAAGAGTGCAAAGAGTATTCCCGGACAAAGCTTGATATTCACAGCTGAAGCTTGTGCACTGTTAACTCTGGAACAACTAGAAAAAGAAAAGCAATGCCAGTTTTTAATTTGCACAGATTTCATGTCCTGCTTACAAGCACTTGAGTCAATGAAAACTGATCATCCTATGATTTTAAGTATTATACAAAAAGTGGAACGTTTAAAGGAAAAAGACTTTGGTATTATTTTCTGTTGGATACCTCGTCATATGGGATTCATTGGAAATGAACGTGCAGATAAAGCAGCTAAGGAATCCCTACAGTTGTAAATATCACAATGTAAAATTCCTGTGTCTGACGTTAAACCTATTTTAAATCTGTATATTAATGAGAAATGGCAAATGGAATGGGATGAATATAAAAATAACAAATTGTATGAAGTGAATCCATTTGTAAATGAAAGAAATAATTACAATTTTGAAAACAGACATGACCAGGTTGTACATACAAGATGTAGAATCGGACACTCAAGACTTACACACGCATGTTTATTGAAAGGGGAAGAAAAACCTATTTGTGATTTGTGTAAGAATATTTTAACGATAAAACATATTTTAATAGAATGTGTATATTTCAATGATATAAAAGAATGTTTTTATTTGGGAAATATTTTAAGTGAAATGTTTGAAAAGGTGCCTTCTGGAGCAATTTTAGAATATTCATCTTTAATCAAACTAAAAGATTGTAGATGACTCTTTTCAGTATTGTTGCTATTAGTAGGTTCTTATGTTTTGGTTGTATGTTTTTTTCTTTTTTTTCTTTTTTTATGTTTAAGAAGCTGATATGATTGTATATTTACTGTAGTATATGTTTTGCCATGAAAATAGCCAATGTTGCTGATATGGCAATAAAACCTAAATAAATAAACAAGCAAGAGTCCAGTTTACCTGAAAATGTAATATTTATTTCGACAACAGTTCAACAAACTTCAAATGTATGTTGACCAATACATTTTAGACATAATGTTGTCTTTTTGTTTCACCAATGATAAGAGTTACAAACAAAGCCGTAGCAGATGAGTAGTTACGATTTGGTTCTTTTATTCCACAGAATTGGAAATAATCTAGTAACATGTAGAAAGATTAATTGCATTAATTAATGTTTTAAGTAAACCGGTTTTAGATTTAATATGCAAGTTGTATCAGCTTGGCTTCAGGGTTAACTGATGCTGTGATTTTTCTCCAGAGAGGAACTGAGCAAGAACATTAATGCAGATGAAGCTGCGGCGATGGGTGCTGTTTATCAGGCCGCTGCACTCAGCAAAGCCTTCAAAGTCAAACCCTTCTTGGTCAGAGATGCAGCTGTGTTTCCCATACAGGTGAGATGGGGAAGAAAGAATCATTCATACCTCACTTAAATAATCATCTAAAAATGATTTGATGGATCCCTGAACTTTTAAACATGATTATTATAAAATATTTGTAATAATTTGAGAACTGATTTGATGTGTTTGATTAAAATATCACAAGTTCATTTAAACAAGACTTAATGATATGTACACACTGAATCTCCAGCTTCAGAAATCCACACTTTCTTCAAATATTTTATTTTTATTCTTTGATCCCACAATTCAGTCTAATTATTTACTTGTATAAATTTGTTTAAATGTATATTTGTTCCGTTTTTATATTAATTTCAGTAATATAATTGAACAATACTTGCATTATCAAGTTTTTAGCTCCTGTACTCGCAAAATCATTCTCCATAAATTTGCAGTATTAAAAAAATATATATTAACAGAAATGGCAAAAATAAAGCCGTCTTCTATTCTTCTCACACATGCACTTGTCAACCCAGGTGTCTGCTGTTTCTAAATCTCTTTAGCGGCATATATGTTTCCTGACTGTGAAACAAGGACTTAAGTTCACTCTTGAGTCATTGTGGACAAACTATGGAATGCAAAAACCTTTCAAGTCAGTATGAACCTGGAGTTGCTGAGACATTTGTTTTAATAAAGCTGGTATACCTTCAAATGAAACAGAATATTGAGTAGGGGCAGGACTTTCTTTTGCGCATCGTTCCCTCATAACAAAAAAATATTGTGGCTGAAGCAGTCAAACTGACGTAAACAAAGACGGCCACTCCAAACACGGAAACAAATGCTCAGAATTTGATTGAAGATTATACTGAGGGAAAAAAAATTCATGGCATTAGAGTGTTTCTGCATTTTTTGTTTTGTTTTCTGTCGTTCTCTTTAGGTGGAGTTTAGTCGTGAGACTGATGAAGAGGATGGTGTGAAGACGCTGAAGCACAACAAGCGCATTCTGTTTCAGAGAATGGCTCCGTATCCCCAGAGGAAGGTCATCACTTTCAACCGCTACATCGATGACTTTGTCTTTTACATCAACTATGGCGACCTCAGCTTCCTCAGTGAACAGGACTTGAAGTTAGTGACCGGGTGACTTCATTCTATTCCTGTTTTATTTATTAAAGTACATTGATTATGTGACCAATATTGCTGTTTTTGCTTTTTAAAGAGTGTTTGGCTCTCAGAATCTGACGACGGTGAAGCTGTCTGGAGTCGGCAGCAGCTTCAAGAAGCATTCAGATGCTGAATCCAAGGGCATCAAGGCACATTTCAACATGGATGAGAGCGGGGTGCTAATTCTAGACCGGGTAAAGCTGAATATTAGTTTACATCATCAGACAGAACTTTAAACAGTAGATTTTCTAACTAAGTGAGTTTCTGATTTCGGTCTCAGGTGGAGTCTGTGTTTGAAACCATTGTGGAGGAGAAGGAAGAGGAGTCTACGCTCACAAGTAATTTTTTTTTCACAAAGCTTTAATTTTGTTGTTGGACTGAGAATTTTTATTATATTGATAATGCAGTCTTAGTGATGGTAAGACTTCAGAAAAACAATATTATTTTAACCATAATTGTTTATATTTATCAATATTCTAAATTTGATATTTTAATTAATATAATTTGACTTATTTAATCAATATTATATTGTTTTATTTTGTGTAAATGTATTATATGTTACTGTTTTTCTGCGTTATTGATCAAATCATGCACTCTGTGATTTATAAATATTTTTATACCTATTATAATACTTTGTATAATATTATTGTTGGATTAAGAATTTTTGTATAATGATAATGCAGTCCTAGTGATAGTAAGACTTCAAAAAAAACAATATTTTAATCATAATTGTTTTATTTATCAAAATTATAAATTTGATATTTGAAATAATATAATTTGACTTATTTATTAAATCAATATTATATTATTATTTATTTTGTGTAAATGTATTAAGTGTTACTATTTCTCTGCGTTATTAATGAAATCATGCACTCTGTGATTAATAAATATTTTTATACCTATTATAATACTTTGTATAATATTGTTTAAACCTGCAAATGATTTTTTTCATGGAAAATTAAATATTAAATCATGTAAAACTGTATATTAGTTTTTTTGTATTTGATTTTATATGTAGTATAATATAATTTGTTTTCTTTTTGAAAAATGTAAGTTATTTACTAAGATAATTGCACAGATTGGGCATGTATATGTTTAAATTCAATATATTTTGTAGTTTATTTTTATTTGTTTGTATTTTTAAATTGATTATTTAATTATATATTTTAAATAAAAATTTATATGCTAAATTATGTATTATATTAGTTGTTTCATTTTGTTAGATGTTAGTGTTCATAGTGAATGAAGCTAAACTTTTATATAGTGTATATAAAAAATTGTATGGATCAATGATGCATGTCTGCTTCACTTATTCAAATAAATGTGTTCATGTTTTTGTATGTTTTTAACCTGCAGAGCTTGGAAACACCATTTCCAGTCTGTTCGGAGGAGGCAGCTCAGAGCCCAGTGCAAATGTGACCGAACCAGTTACGGTAAATCTGCCTAATGACTTTTAAGGCAGACATTTAAATCTCATTTTCTCAAACTTGAGCTTCACGTTCTTGATTTTTTTATAATGGCTCAGGATGAAGAAGAAGTGACTCCTGAGGCTGGAAAGGAGCAGCAGGATCAGCCGGAGAAGCAGGAAGAAACTGTCCAGGAGAAACCAGAGACGGAGGAGGGAAAAGAAGCTGAGCCTCAGGCCGAGGAGCAGAAAGAAGACAAAGAAAATGCTGAAAATCAGGTGAGACACGAAATCACCTTTCATGAAACGCACCTGTTCCACCCTCTTATTCTCTACAGAGGCTTTTGGCGTTTTTTCCATGTGTTTTATTATATAACATACAACACCAAACCCTGACTGGACTTCCTTAAGCTGCAGTAAATCAGTTCTCCAAATACAGATGTTTTGCACCAGATATTTTATTATAAATGCTTTATTACACATTAGGATGTAAAAAATATATATACATAAATATAATAGAATAAATGTCACCTTTTTTTACAAAATAATGTATTTATTAATTAAGCTGCAGATTAACAATGTATATGCTTGATAGCTGTACTGCCCACCCTACTTGCACCTTCACTTCTTGTAAAGCTGATTTGGAACAATAATGTGATTTTAAATTAAAACTTGATTTTAAATAAGACGTTTATATTTGTTAAAAATAAGAATTGAGTATTTATTTAACTATTTGAATGAAGGAAAACCCTTCAACGGTCTAGTAAACCAAAAAATCATGTACATTTATGTATAGGATATATTTAGTGTTTACAAAAATAAATCTTTGTCTTATGAACAATCAATTTCTTTAAAATTATTATTATTAATTATTATTATTGTTATTAAAGAAATGAAACCATTATGTATTTGTGTTTGATCTCTGTAAAATTGTACATGCTACAAACATGTGATCATCTGAATGACTCCTCACTGACGTCAAACAATAAATATTGCATTTCAATTTTAACAAGGCATTATATATCAGCTTCATATAAATTTACCAGCCACTGTCAGAGAGTAACTCTGATTTATTTTAAAGCGTGCGTTTGACTGAACTCTCTCTCCTCAATCACACAGGGAGAGACAGAGTCGGAGAAAACAGAAAAGCCTGAAGAAAAAACAAACGACGAGGAGAAGGAGGCCGACAAGAAACCCAAAGCGCAGAAAAAGAGCAAAATATCAGCAGACATCGCAGTGGAGCTGGAAGTGAATGATGTGCTGGATCCTAGCGCTGAGGACATGGAGGGCTCCAAGAAGAAGTGAGTCTTTTTAACACTGATAATTCATTCAGTGGTTGTTGTTTATTATTATTATTACTATTCCCTTTTTTCAGACACCATATTCAAAAACATAACAAATCCCACACAAAAAACATACAATAACAAAGCCATAAGTTAGTTTCCCACAAAATTTAAATTATTAATATCATTTTAATCTCCTGAGACCTTAGTTTATCTTCAGAAAACAAATGAGGATATTTTAGATGAAATCCAGGAGCTCTCTGAGAGGAAAGGTTATTGCACACTGAGTCCAACATTTTCATCTGTAATTTTCACATGGTAAAAAAAATAATAATTTTGACCTCACATTTTGTGAATCGTATAGACCTGCCTCTGAAACTTTCGTCCGTCATAAAAAAAAAAATTTAAAAAAAAGATTCTAACTGGGTTTGTTTTATTTTTCTCCTGCTTTGTGCATCCAAAAAGTGCTTAGAGAGGTGTTTTGACAGTTCAGCCACTGTACAAGCGAAAAGCTAAATCTACAATGCCGTCACTTGAGCTACAAATAAATTTGACAAACACAGTGCATAAAACAAAGACAGAATGTGGCGGACAGTTAAAAATTTCCCACCTTACTGTGCAAAGACCTTAAGGAGGTCCCAAGATGTAAAATGTCCAGAAAAGGAACCAAAATAGTGTCGAAAAACTGTGACTTCAGTAGTTTAATTGTACTTGAAAGAAGCTCAAAAACACTTTGGTGCACTAAAAATACTGGAAAAGCAACTTTTTTTTTTTGGTATATAGGGATGTGAGTTTACTACAGGCAGAATGATGAATGATGCAATTGAACCGTAGTGGAAACGAGGAATACAGTACTCAACATTGGAAGTGGATCAAAACATTTTTTTTCAAAGTTGTCCTAAATCTGTTTAATAAAGATTGATTAAACTTTTTCAGTCCACTTGAAATGTTGACAGCTGCAGTTAAGTACAGTTCAGTAAGGGTCACCTTGATCAGGCTTGTGTTTCCGCTGCCAATAGTACACTTTTAGTAGGTGTTTGTTTCCGACAGGATGTTGCAATCAACATTATTCTCGCTTGAAGAATAAAGCCATACAGGTTGTTCACGTATCGCATGTTTTGTTAACTAAAGTTCATTATTTTGGAGGAAATGAGGAGTTTAGGTGCAAAAGCTGATCAGTGCCATCTGAAATGTTCTTCTAAAATGAGCATCTTTCTCAGCCTCCCATCTGTAGGGTCAGTAATTCCATTTTATGGCAAATAATAGTTTTTTTCATTACCTTTTAAAGTAAAAAAAAAACAACTAAACATAAACATAAACATGAGGCTGAGAAAAATAAAAAAAATTTAAATGGCACTTAAAAGGCTTTGAACAATGTTTTTGGTTCCTTTTACATCTTTTGACCATTACTGTCTATTGAGAGTCAGAGCTCTCAGATTTCATCTTAATATCTTAATTAGTGTTCTGAAGATGAATAATGGTCTCAAAAGATTGGATTAACATGAGTGTAAAAAATTAATAATTGCATTAAAATATTTGGGTGAACTAACCCTTTAACAGAGAGTGGGAAATGGGCCAGAGTAACTGAAGAACTCTGTTGTGTTCCTCTGTAATATTAGGCTGCAGGACCTCACTGACCGCGATTTGGAGAAGCAGGAGAGAGAAAAGACCCTGAACAGCCTGGAGGCGTTTATCTTTGAGACGCAGGTATAATGAAGCTCTTCTCAGTGTTTGATCCATCACTCACAGATCCTGCACAACCACAGTGACCGGACTGACTTTGTCCATATCTGAGTAGCTTTTATGTCATAGTAGTTCACCCAAAAATTAACATTTACTGTTATGTACTCACCATCAGGTTACTTTTTCTTTTCTTTAGGAAGAACATTTTTAGGTGATTTTATTTATTTATTTTTTCTATTTATTTTTTTAAAGCTGTAATTGTAGTCTGTGTTGGCCACAAAAAAAAAAAAATAAATAAATACAGGGCAAACCAACATTAATACATTCCTGACTGTACACTGAGATCTTATCAAGCTGAATGATTAGTATATTCAGGACTTTTTACATCTTATTGTTTGGTGTATTTAAATTTCAGTTACAGGACATTTTTAAAAGCTGTTTATTTTATATTAAATTTTTTTATTACAATAATTAATATTGTTAATAACAATTACTTTTGACTTTACCATGGTGGCAGTACATTATTTGTCCTAGTTATTTTGCAAGATACTAGTGTTTAGCTTAAAGTGCAATTTAAGGCTTAATTGGGTTAGCTAGACATGTTTAGTTAATCAGTCAAGACTTTGGACAATATATTGGTCTTCCTAAGAAATTATTCATATTGACCTTACTTTTTACGTTGTTGTTGCAGCCAAATTAAAAGAAATATGAGTTTCTTCAGAAAAAAATAGCACATGGGTTAAAGACTGTATATAAAGACTATAATACTGTCAGTAATTATTCATCTAAAGCCACCATTAATATTGTTTTACATGTGTTTTTAAATCTGTGAGGGGTTTTATTTGATTTAGTTCTTTCTTTTAAAGTGAGTTGGTATTATTATTATTATTTTTATTATTATTTTTATTATTATTATTAACACTGTTAATCAAAAGCAGTTTTAGACTTTTTAGCCATTTTTTTTTTAAACTAAATTCTAAAACCTTGATATTATCTATCTTTGTGGTATACATTTTCCATGAAAAGTCATAGATGCTGACATGGTGTTCAAAACAAATATAGAATTTAAAACGAACGTTCCTTATGTCTCTGTAGGATAAGCTGTATCAGGACGAGTACCAGGCTGTGGTGACGGAGGAGGAGAAGGAGCAGATCTCAGGCAAGCTGAGCGAGGCGTCCAGCTGGATGGATGATGAGGGATACAGCGCAGGCACCAAACCGCTGAAGGAGAAGCTGTCTGAACTCAAGAAGCTTTGTAAAGGAATGTTCTTCAGGGTGGAGGAGAGGAAGAAGTGGCCCGACAGACTGGCAGCTCTGGACAGCATGCTCAACCACTCCAACATCTTCCTCAAGTGAGTGACCACTGCAGGAGACATCTCTCAAATCACATTCTGTACATTTTATTTAAATAAATAAATCTATTTAAACAGTATGAATGTGTGTAATTATTTTAAAAATAAATAATGAAAAATATGTATTAATATACTAAGTGCACACACACTTTAAATAAATAAATAAATATTTATTTATATGTATGTGTAAATGTGTGTGTGTGTGTATATTTATTTATTTATATA
>CAIGQQ010004897.1:2662617-2675847 GCA_903798035.1 Danio albolineatus
TGAAGGGAAAAGGCTAGATACAGATTTTTACTTTGGTGTTTTAATTTTAGTTAGGATTGTCTTGTCTCTTAGTCTGAAAATGTTTATACTCATATATTTTGTAGAATTGAAAGATATATTCTCACAGCTGTGGAAAAAAAAGTCAGAATTGTGCAATACAGCTTTAAAATTGTGAGACATAACTTGTGAATTCTCGTATTTCTTTTGCAACTAAAAGTTTACAATTAACAATTTTAGATTTTCATTGCACAAATCTGAGTTTATAACTTAGAGTTTTGCAAGTAAAAGATAAAAACTTTCAATTCTGTTAAAAAAAACAATTAAAAGATGTAAGCTTTGAATTGCAAAAAAAAAAAAAAGTCAATTTAGGAAAAAAAAGCGATTGTTTGTTGATTTTATGAATTTGTAATTGCAAGATTGCCTAAGATCCCACAATACTCAATTCTGATTTAAAAATAAAATAAAATCTGAGTTGCAAGTGACTTTAAAAGTCAGATTTAAAATGTATATATACATACATAAATACATTTATTTTGTTTAACAGAGAGAATATTTTTTTCAACATATTTCTAAACATAACACATTTCTAGTCACTGATTTATTTTATCTTTGCCATGATGACAGTAAATAATATTTTACTATATTTTTCAAGACACTTCTATATAGCTTAAAGTAACATTTAAAGGCTTAACTAAGTTAACTAGGCAATTAGGCAAGTTATTGTATTACAATAGTTTGTTCTGTAGACAGACGAGAAAATAAATAGCTTAAAGCGGCTAATAATATTGACCTTAAAATGGATTTTAAAAAATTAAACAGCTTTTATTTTAGCCGAAATAAAACAAATAAGACTTTCTCCAGAAGAAAAAATATTATCAGACATACTGTAAAAATTTATTTGCTCTATTAAACATCATTTGGGAGATATTTAAAAAATAAAAATAAATCAAAGGGGAGCTAATAATTCTGACTTCAACTGTGTGTGTGTGTATAAAATATATATATATATTTAGGACTTACCATCCACTTTGGTGACAATTGGTCCAGAAGTGATGGTGGCGACATCACTGACTGAAGTTCCCTGAGCCGACTGCACTTCTCTCCTCTTCCTTCCGAACACTGTGCAGTTCTAACACACATGCATTTAAAAACAGTTTAATAGCTGAAGCCATACACTTTTCTCAGTCACTCACTCTACACAGTGCTCATACCTGCCGTAAGGATCTGCAGAATGTCTTCTCACAGAGTCTGGTGGCGCAGTGGATGTAAGAGGTGGACACTGTCCTGTTTCTGTGTTCGGTGAAGCGAAACGTCTCGAAGGAGAAACGTGCGGTCTGAAGCTCTCCGTTCACAAACATCACAGTCTGCGGCTCTTTGTAACATCTGAGAATGACAGAGAACAATGTGCTGGGTTACTGACATGCTGATGAATGTGTTTAGTAAAGGATTATTCATTCATTCATGTTCCTTCAGCTCAGTCCCTTTATTTATCAGCGGTCGCCAAAGCGGAATGAACCACCAACGTATCCAGCATATTTACACAGCGGATGCCCTTCTAGCTGCAACCCAGTACTGAGAAACATCCATACACACTCATTTACACACATACATTACGGACAATTTAGTTTATTCAATTCACCTATAGCGAATGCCTGTGGGTTGTGGGGGAAACCGGAGCACTTGAAGGAAACCCACACCAACATGGGGAGAACATGCAAACTCAACACAGAAATGCCAACTGTCCCAGCCAGGACTCGAATCAGCAGACTTCTTGCTGTGAGGTGACGGTGCTAACCACTGAGCCACGGTGCCGCCCTAGTAAGTAATTAATTTGCTCCTATTTATTTATTATACTTTTTTTCAGATTTTAATTAATTCATTCATTCATTTTTCTTTCAGCTTAGTCCCTTTATTAATCTGGGGTCGCCACAGCGGAATGAACCACCAACTTCTCCAGTATATGTTTTACACAGCGGATGCCCTTCCAGCCGCAACCCAACACTGGGAAACACCCATACACTCTTGCATTCACACAGATACATATAACTAATTTAGCTTATTCAATTCATAGCACATGTCTTTAGACAGTGGGGGAAACCGGAGCACCGGGAGGAAACCCACGCAAACATGTAAACTCCACACTGAAATGCCAACTGACACAGTCAGGGCTCGATCCAGCAACCTTCTTGCTGTGAGGCGATCGTGCTACCCACCGCACCACCATAACACCCTATTTTAATGTCAAGTCATATTTTAGTTTCAAGTCATATAATAAAAAGGTTCCCTCATAGGCCGCAGTTTAAGAAATCATGCTACACTGATCATGTTTAATTCTTTTAATATATATTTTTCTGGTTTTTTTTTTTGTTTTTTTTACCAAAATTTGTATTTTATTTATTTTAAATATTTTTATTTTATTTGTTTTCAGGACTCAATTCAATAGTTTGAATAACATTTTGGTGCTAAAACATCTGTAAGTGATCTACTCAGAGTCAGCAATGAATATAACTGAATCACTTTTCTGCTAAAATTCTGACTCTAGCAGCCATATTTGCTTAGTGTAAAAATTGTTTATTAGAGATCAGTTGTGTAAAAATGTGTAAATAAGACAGATTTAAGCCTTCACTTACCCGATGAACAGGTCAAATGATGTGCTGTTTCCTGGATAAGGACTAGTGGTTGCATAACATCGATCCAACAGAACATTGAACCTTTGGAAAAACAACAACAACAACAAAAAAAAACACATACATATAATAAGTTTGTAAAATATTATAATATAATACATATATGTTAGTGTGTGCTTTATTTGTCATTAGGTCAGGGGCGTCCAAACTCAGTCCTGGAGAGCCGGTGTCATGCTAAGTTTACCTCCAACTTGCTTCAACACGCCTACCAGAAAGTTTCTAGTATATCTTAATCTGCAGTCACACTGCACTTTTTTCCCTATAGACTTCCATCATACGCACACGAATGCGTCAAGCTGCCTTTCCACTGCATACGACAAATAGCAAGCAACAGAGCGGACGTCATTCATTTCCAATGGAGACTAATCCGGGAGCTGCTAGTTCCGATCATCTTCGTATGTGAAAAATTAAGATCCAATTTGAGCTGCGGATCTGTTAATATATTTGAACTCCTTCGACTAGACCGGATGTGACCGGCCGACCGGATGTGATGTATTACAGTGTTGTCCAAGCAGGTCCATGTACGCGAGATGAGAAATAGCTGTGCGTTCACCAACCATGGTGAACACACGGAGAATAAAGGCACTTTATTTCAGACATCACGAGAATCATCCTCTCTCCTGTGGTGCATGACAACACTGAAAATTCTGTGCGTCTGCCACAAGGGGGCGTATTCCGACAGTCGTGTACAAATGTCGTGTGCAGTGGAAAGGTGGCTTCAGACTGGAAACGTAAGGTCGTGCAGCAAGTTTCGCAGTTCGCTGCGCTGGAAAGTTCAAGCTTGGTGAGCTCTGACCTGCGAAATCGCATCATATGACTGCATGAGACCAATCAAGGGTCAAAATAATATATAATATAATTTTTCTTATATGGAGCAACCTCTTGCTTTTTAAATGTCTAATCATCTTGTTTAATCCCGTCCCTTTTCGCAGCACTGTACAACAGAATTTTGCAAGCTCAAACTCTAGCGTAAACGCAGCTTTGACCTTGATTAACTGGCTCAGGTGTGTTTGATTAGGGTTGGCACTACACTCCAGGACACCGGCCCTCCAGGACAGAGTTTGGACACCCCTGTTTTAGACGAAAATGAGCAATTTTACATGGGAGTCACATTCCTTCCCAGGGCTCAGTTTATTAGGGCCCTATAATTAACAATAAAACCCACCTACAATTGAGCAGTTACCTTTGAGTTAGATTAGTAGCTCGAACTTCCACAAAAACCCTAGTCTTCAGATTGAGACCCACTGGAGGAATGGAGAGACGAGTTGTATATGCCAAATCCTTTCAGTCAGACACAGACAGGCAGACAGACAGATAGACTGAGATGAACACGCAAATGACCAGTAATTATAATTCTTCAAAGTAATTTAATGTTCATGAGCGTGAAAAAATGAGAACAATAGCATTTTTGGGTGAACTATCCCTTGTGAACTATCCCTAAGTTGCTTTCTGCAGTTCACTCATCGGCCAGCAGTGTCGCTAATAACAAGTGCTTCACATACAGTATGTGACCCTGGACCACAAAGACAGTAAGGGAAATTGAGATTTATACATCATATGAAAAATGAATAAATGAGCTTTCCGTTGATGTATGGTTTATTAGGACTGGACAATATTGGAATTACCTGAAAACCTGGAATCTGAGGGTTCATAAAATCTAAATGTTGAGAAATTCTCCTCTAAAGTTGTCCAAATTAAGTTCTTATTAATAGATATTACTGAGTTTTGCTCTACCTACAGACAATATTTTACAATTTCTCCATAAAACATGATCTTTACTTAATATTCTGATCATGTAAAATAAAAATCAATAATTTTGACACAAACAACGCATTAGCTTTTCCCAAATATACCTGTGCATATACCTATAAATATACCTTGTAGTCCAGGGTCATAAAAGCACCTGTAAACAATGATATGCAAAAGAAGCATTAAAATACCTCAAAAAGATGCATGCTGAGAGTGCTGATGAAACTGCCATTGTTATCCTTAATAGCCAGACTCACTCCAGATCTGCCCCCAGAAACACAGCAGAAAAGCAACTTTCAGACCAAGAACAAGAACTAAAGTCGCTTTAAGCACAGTAATATTCTGTTTAATAAGCGTCTGCTTTTTTGCTGTTTGCGCTAAAGCAATGTAGAAGCTGATTGGCTGTCAATGTCTTTTATGGAAAAAAACATTCCTCTGCATTGTTATCTGACTACAGTAGCCACCATTATCATCTCTGATGTGAACAGGACTAATTTAATTGAACATAATTTAGATTAGAACAAGACACTTAAGAATATGTAACCTGGGATTAAATAATGTTTAATAGACATCAAAGACTGTAATGTAGCCTAATTTTGATCCTTTTTACATTTGATATTTATGTATTTAATATTTATATATATATTTATATTAAAATCTATAATTATATACACTATATATAAAATATATAGTATTGACCTTATTCTTCAATGCAGAAATGTGCTCGTTTTTGCAATTGTTTTAGAACTTCCGATACAGCTGTCAGAAAACAGTCAAACCGCTTGCTCTACAAACAAGCGTTTGCATGACTATACAGACAAAATAGAATAATATAATATGAAAATATCAGTTTTCAACATCAAGCAGCAAAACAAGCTGTTTTTAACGTCTAAAAATGAAATGAAGTAAATGAGACCGGAAGTCTCGAGCTGATTTAGATGGCAGAGTCCGCTCATACATGGAGAATGAGGTGAATATAATCTTTTAATTTATTATTTTATTTCTATTATATGGGTTTTTCTTTTTTTGTGTGTCCAATCATTCATATCATGCATGATATGCATGCATGTTTATTAAGAGTTTAGCCAAATTGATAATAAGAATTAGAATCCTCTAAATCAGTGGTTCTCAAACTGTGGTACGCGTACCACTAGTGGTACACAAGCTTCATTCTAGTGGTACGTGGAGGAATCGATGAATTATTAAAGTAAAAAATGAACACACTTTTAACCCTTTGACACGCATCCGATAACACAGATGTGATCAGTAAATTGATTTTAATAGGCTGACAATACTAAATATTGTTAATTAGAAGAATTAATATGCCTTGTTTTTGAACTGTGCAGTGCTGTAGCTGCTTCATCAGGTCTATTACGCTACTGTACTTCAATACCGGTTATTATGGTGGTATTTGGAGAGACAATTTTTTTCTGAGGTGGTACTTGGTGAAAAAAGCTTGAGAACCACTGATCTAAATAGGTTTGACTTCTTTTAATTTCCATTTTTGTTCAGTTTAAAACACAGAAGAACAGTTGTGTAATTATCCCCTTAATTATTTTTTTATTACTACTACTACACTGAAAATAATGATTCACTGGATTTAATGCTCTTTTTTTTTTAAGTAAACGGTTGCAAACTATTTATATGGGCTGAATTTAAACACAAACAAATGAAGTTGAACATTACAAAGTTGTATTTATTTCTTTAAATTCTGCCCATATACATTGTTTGCAACCACTAACCTTAAAAAAAAAAAAGTAAATCCAATTAATCATTTTTTCAGTTTACTAATTTGAGTAGTAGCACACTGAGACAGATTTTAAAAAAGTCTGAAACCATTAAAATCACTTTTATTCATCACTTTTCTAATACATTGGCATTACAGATTATTAAACTCCAAAATCTACTTCCTGCTTGAAATCTAATCTTCATGTACATCATTCAGAATCACAAATCTGCTGGTTTATTTAGTGCATAGGTCTCAAATTCAATGGGGTATATGCATAGCTAGTGCTTTCTCCCACACTGATAAACTCTTGCTGAACGGTTACTGTGACTTTTTTCAATATTATACGGTTCATTTTACAGCATCGATATTGTAATTTAATTTAAATATAATCAGTTCAAGAGTCTTCAGCGTTCGTTTAGTTGTTCAATCATAAAACGAGATGAAAAGCTGTTTAAATGAACAGTTACAGTGTTATAGTGCTGCTTGTACAATCTGACAACCACTTTATATCGTATATCAATCAGGCAGTGAAGATCAGTGAATCTTAAAGAAAACAGACCTTAAACGCGTTGATTTTGTAAGCCATACAGTTCGCCGAAAGCACTGACCCAGGTTACTGCAAAATTAAAAGTCCTTCCACATACCCTATTCCTGGAGGGCTGCAGCTCTGCACAGTTTTGCTTCAGACCTAATCAAACACAGCTGATGTAAATAATCAAGGTGTTCAGACTACTAGAGACTATTAAGGAGGTGTGAGTTGGACGGAGCTGTGCAGAGCTGCGGCCCTCCAGTAATTGAGTTTGAGACCGTTGATTTAGTGACTAATAGTGTATGAGCGCTGGTTTTTACTCACACACTGATCTCGGTGTTGTTGAGAAGGTACTGCAGTGGGTATCGGCAGGAGAACATGTACTTTATCTCCTGCTTGTAGGTGATGGTTCCAGCGTTGGGGTCCTGAGTGTTCACCACACCGGAGATGTTCACCGACTGCACGCTGGAGAAGTCCGAGAAAAGCCCAGATCCAATCTCCTGACTGATCTGTGGAGGACGGTGGAACATGCAAAGACAGAAGCCTAACCTGAAGATTAGAAACAGCTTCGGTGTATCAATGCAACTGACATACTTTTAGGTCAGCAAGGCAAAACGGCTATATCAATTTATTCATTATGGTCAGGGTGCGAATTATACATTCAATCAAGGGGTCAACTTTTTCAATAATGTTTACACTATACACATGCTTCAGCAAACCAAATGTATGTATATATTTAAATTACATCTAATTTATTAATAAAACATATACAGGTTTTCAGTGTTGTGGGATGTTTAATGTATTCCGACCTAAAGTAACCTCTGACTAGCTGTTTCAGAAGCTAGTGTAGGTCGAACGATACAAACTATGCAGATAATTTGACTTCACTTTTAGGCTATGTTGAAACAAAGCCCTATTTTACAAGAAAAGTGTCTTGTGAATAGTTAAGATGTTTATCGGTGCTCTAGATCTGCTAGTTTTAGACTGATGTTTTTTTTTTTGCATATTGGCATGATTATGCATTCACAATACTATGCACTGTTATAGAGGTGGACAGATGCATATTTATATTATCTATTATTTAAATTATTAATATTATTTAGGATACAAACCAGAGAAAATTACTTCTTACCATTTTGAGGACTGACCCCCCCCCCATGTTTTCATGTCCTACATGGGCAATTTCCACCTTGATTACATTTTATTTTAACAGTATATTATTAAACCACAACATAAAAAAGGCTATTTTTCCGATTATTAGGTTAAAATAATCATTTTTAAAATCTATTATTATTATTATTATTATTATTATTATTATTAATAGTAGTAGCAGTAGTAATTATATTATTATGTGGTATTATTATTAAAACAACAATAAAATTAAACAGTTTGAAGATACATAAGGAACAACAAAATATTAACAATATTAACAAACTAGGCAAACTATATATAATTATTATAAATTTTTATAATATTAATAATTTTTTCAAATTAGTTTTTCTATTAGTTATTCTAGTGTTTTAGTAAAATCTATAACCAAAATATTATTATTATTATCATCAACATTAATAATAATAATAATTATTATTATTATTATTGTTATTAATATTATTATTGTTGTTATTATTATTATTATTATTTAATTATGATAAAATATCAATATTACAAGTAAAACTGCAAGGACAAAATAATAATAAAAAAACAACATTAAATTAACAATAACAATTATGCTGTTTGGACACGTAAATGTAAATGTAATGTAAATTTTAGTTTTTATTATTATTATTATTATTTTACATTTTTATTATCATTATTATTATTATTTATTTATTACGTTTATTATTAAAACAAAGAATATATTACACACATTATACTATTATTATACTTAAAAGGGGAAGGTGAGAAAATTACTACTTTTGTTGTTGCTGTCTCTAAATACTTTTATATTCTAACCTCAAAACATTGAGTTGCATAATATGTATACAAGTATAATTACTCAACATGATACTTATTACTTTCATATTATCCATTAAAAAAAAGGTCTACTATACCGTGAGTTTATTGGAGCAAACCGACAAGTATGGCTCAGTGATGTAAAACTGGAATTTGACTACAGGAGGGTCGACGGTCCAGTCTGCATTTCCTCTGCATTCAGGTGTGGAGAACTGACCGTTCAGAGCCACCATCGCTTCGCTGTATCCATTGAAATACATGGGACACAACAAAATCTGCAGATCTATCCTGTTTGTGCCACACGCCACCGTGATGTCAGAGTTGTCTGTAAAATAAAACGTTTATGTTATGACGTTTATTGTTTGAACTGAAATCTATGGTGCTATATAAGGACATTTAAAGGGACAGTTCAGCCAAAAATGAAAATGTATTAGCCCTTTGACTGTTTCAAACCAGTTTGAGTTCCCATCTTTTGATGGACACAATGGAAGAGATTTTGAAGAAAGTTGGAAACTGGTAGCCATGGCTTCTGGTTTTAAACATTCTTTGAAATATCTTTGTGTTCATCAGAAGATGGAAACTCAAAACATTTTGGAACCACTTGAGTGTGAGTAAATGATGAGTAAAATTACATTTTGAGCGAACTACTCCTTAAAAATCACTTCAAAGATAAGACGCATCACTAAAATAAAACTGCATATTTAGGCATATTTAAAGAAAATCCTGGGTTCCTTTGTGGTTCCAAAGAGAATTTAGATATTCATTATTTTTGAATGAACATATCCTTGTGTCAAAAAAAAAAATAGAAACATTTATTATGTTCTTATAATACACTGTATAACAAGAAAATGTATATCAAAGTGCATCAGTTGCTTGATAAATGAGGATATAAATAAGATTAAGAATAAATAAATTAAAAATAGATGACACTTCTAATAATTCAATCACTCCGAGTTTTTTTTAATATGGAATTTTTTTAAATAAATGTGTCTAATATAAATATACATAATAATAAAACAGTGATTGTTTAAATTGAAATCTAAGATGCTACCGAGACATTTAAAGGGACAGTTCACACAATAAAAAATAAATAAATCTTAAACACTTAATATAGTAAATAATGGTGTCATTGGGGATAAATGAAGATATAAATACTATTTATTTTAAAATGTAATTTTTTTTTAACAAGTCACCAAGTGATTTAATCACTCAAAACTATAGTAGTTTATTTTTTAAATGAAGGAAAGTGAGCATCATGACACATTCCTTAAATCAACAATAAAATAGATTTTGACGACAACAAAATCCGTTGACTGATAAAAATGAAAAAGTTGTCTAATCAAAATAAAACAGTGATGTGTATAGATTAAACTGAAATATATAATGCTAGAAGGACATTTAAAGAGACAGTTCACACAAAAAATAATAACAATAATACAAAAGTACTTCAGTTGTTCATAACAAACACTTATATACACACATAAAGTAAACAGTTGTGTTGTTAAAAATAAATGAGGATATAAAAAACTATTAAAAGTCAACTAAAAATGGCGTCACGGTGGCACAATCGCCTTTCAGTAAGAAGGTCGCTGGTTCGAGCCTTAGCTGGGTCAGTTAGCAGTTTTGTGTGGAGTTTGCATGTTCTCCCCATGTTGGCGTGGGTTTCCTCCGCTTTCCCCCACAAGTCCATGCGGTATGGATGAATTGAGTAAGCTAAACTGTCCGTACACTCTCAGAAATAAAGGTACACAAGTTGTCACTGCGTGGTACCTTTTCAAAAAGGTACACATTTGTACCTAAAGGGTCCATATTGGTACCTCAAAGGTATATATTAGTACCTTAAAATTTTTAAGAGGAACACTTTTGTACTTTTTAGGTACTAATATGCACCCTTGAGGAATTACTATGGACCCATTAGGTACAAATGTGTACCTTTTAAAAAGGTACCACCCCAGTGACAACTCATGTACCTTTATTTCTGAGAGTGTAGTGTATGAGTGTGAATGAGTGTGTATGGATGTTTCCCAGTGATGGGTTGCAGCTGGAAGGGCATCCACTGTGTAAAACATATGTGGAATAAGTTGGCGGTTCATTCCGCTGTGGCGACCCCAGATTAATAAAGGGTCTAGGCCAAAAAGAAAATGAATGAATGAATAAATGAATGAAAATGTGACTAAATCATCTAGTTTAATAACACTACTGTGCTTTTTTAAAGTGAAGGAGGAGCATTGTTACACATTCCTTAAATCAAGAATAAAATTTGCCGTTAGTTGTCTATTTAAAAAGTTGTCTAGTAAAATAAAAATAAAACAGTGAGGTTTATAGTTTAAACTGAAAAACATAATGCTACCTGGACATTTAAAGATATATTAAAAAATAATACAAGTAGATCAGTTGTTCATAACAAAAAAAGTAAATAGTTGTGTTATTAGGGATAAATGAGGATATAAGCTCGATTTATTTAGAGATCCAACCAACAAAATAAATAATTACTCATGTAGTAATTTAATAACTCTGAACTATTGTGTGTGTTTTTTTTTAAGTGAAGGAAATGAAAAGCATCGTGACACCTTCCTTAAATCAACACCTTCTTATAGGTGTCTAATTCTTTCAAAATGTTATTCAGAAAATGTTTGTTGTTCAATCCGACACGCTACTGCGACATCTAAAACCACAACTAAAGAAGGCCACGTCATTAAAACAATAACGCATATATTTAACAAAATACAGCTCCAATATTGCCAGGTGGTCTCAGGTTCCTCTGTGCTTCTAAAGAGGCTGAAAGCTGAGAGCGAGGAGAGAACTATGAGGATGCGTCTGGATCTTTGAGACTCACCTGGCTCTCTGAATGTGGGGTGGGTGAGGCAGGGACTCTGAGCCTCCGACTGGAGAATCAGGACAAGATGATACACGAGGAGGAGAGGCCACATGATGCTGTGTGGCTGCGAGGGAAAATCCCACACAGCACATGAGCACCTTGACCTTGATTTACTTTAAAGCAGACATTAAAGGAAAATAAAGACAAACACTTACGGTGGATCACTCACGCTACAGGTGTTCAGTTCCGCATGCAGGTGTTCTGCTCCAGCGCTGCAGTGTGAAATAAATGAGGATTCTGCTGAGGGAGAAACGGATCACTTTAAACAATCAATGAATTCAATGTGAATACTACATCTACTGATAATAGTGATGATAAAATCAGACAGATATAATGTAGAAAGAAAGATCAAACCAAATGGAAAGATTGAATTATATGGATGGAATGAACGATGAATGGTCAGAAAGATGGAGGGGATGGATAGAAAGATAAAAAAAACTGAAAGGATAGATAATTATTAAAACACAAAAAGACAGAGAGACTGACAGACTGAAACAAACTAAAGAAATAAACTAAATGAACAAGAATAAATGAACAGGAAATATGAGTAAAGAAACAAAAATGAATAAAGTAATGAAAAAGAAAAGAAAAAAAACAAAATTTGTATAAAAATGAATAAATTTTAAAGAAAGAAAAGAAAAAGACAACAAAAAAAATCAAACAAACAAACAAACTAAAGAAATGAACAAATGAAACTAAATGAATATGAATAAATGAATAAAAATTAAAGAAACAAAAATGAAGAAAAGAAATAACTAATGAAATGAAAAAAAACAAAATGAATATTAATAAATCAATAGAAATCAAAGAAACAAAAATGAAGCAAGAAAAAGGAAAAGAAACAATCAAAAGAAAGAAACAAACTAAAATGAATAAACGATTGAATATGAATAAATGATTCAAATAAAGAAAAAAAGAAAAGAAAAAACTAAAGAAATGAACAAAATAAAGGAAATGAATATTAATATGAATTTATTATTAATATGAAAATTGAAACAAAATGAAAGGAAAAGGAAAATAAAAATAAAAGAAAAGAAAATAAAGAAACAATCAAAAACACAAAGAAACTAAAGAAATGAACAAATGAAATGAATATAAGAAACAGAAACAAAAATGAAATAGAATAGAAAGAAAAATAAAAAAACAAAGCAAAAAAAAACAAAGAAAGAAAGAAACTAAAGAAATTAATATGAATAAATGAATAAAAAATAAACAAAAATGAAAAAAGATAGAAAAGAATAACTAAAAATAAAAACCAAACACATAAAATTAATATGAACAAATGAATAAAATAATGAAAATAATAATAATAATAATAATAATAATAATAATAATAATAATAATAATAATAAATAAAACATTGAGAGGGTTCTAAAAATGATCACCATTAAATTGTCCAAAGATTAACACATGAATTTGGAGGGAAATGGGGAGGGTGGGAGAGGGACTGACAATACACTTAAAAAAATAACAAAAATAAACATTTTATAATTATATAATTCAATAAAAGTAAATATAATATTTATGTATGTAGGTAGGTAGGTAGGTAGGTAGGTAGGTAGGTAGGTAGGTAGATAGATGGACAGACAGGTGAAAGAAAGGATGGATGGAGGAAAAATATTTGATGGATGGATGGATGGAAAATGGACTTATGAATGGACAGACAGACAGACAGACAGACAGACAGACAGACAGACAGACAGAC